>JAHWFO010023044.1:901819-921304 GCA_023313115.1 Rhysida immarginata | reverse complement strand
ATTGCATTTTGGGATTGTCAACAAATATGGATGCCCAACAAAGACGCTGATTTATTTTAGTGACTATACTAATGTGGCTAAAGCATTTACTGCATATCAATGAACAGATAAACCAATGCAGAACATTGATGCTTTATTTGCAGCATCATAATAGATCAATTATTTGTTTATTGGTTTTAACTTCCTGCCAAGTCCGATTTACCCCATGCTCCTCCTCCAATGTATCACGTATTTCCTGGAAAACGTGCCGATTACGTTTTGCACGTCGCAGATCTTCAATTTTCTCCCCCCATAAAATTATTAACGCAATCGTATCCTGCTCTCCCCATTCCACCGCGCTCTTTCGCTTTCTACTTTCCGCCATTTTGAAAATTAAATGCGAGTCTGCGATGCGAAGCTGGTTTCTCAAAACTCGTTTGAACGAAACTAGTTTCAAACGAGTTTCAAACGCGGTTGGTGAAACGAGTCTCGGTTCCACGGGATTACGGATCTAGTTCCGCGAACCGAACCGAGAAAAACTCGGTTCGTGGAAACGGGGCTTTAGGAATGTGCTGCGCAATGTAAGAGCACCACCTTCTTAGGAATGTGCTGTGCAAGATCAAAGTCACCTTTGCACTTTCAAAGAAAGTTTTCTGATGCTCCTATTGACCCTTTCGAGGAAAGCTCTATGCAGGTGGCGGTAGCGACATCAGTTGGCCTCTGAAGCCCAGCCACACTTCCGGCGTCGCCATTTTTCCATGCTAAACAATACTGTGTAGTGAAGTGTTGTGTTGTATCAAATGGATTTAATACATTTTTATATGAATTTAATACAATTTTATCCCCTCAGTACAGAAATACGGAAGAATAAATATTTTTAATATTATTGTATTTATTTTAATTTAATTACAGTGTAATTAATTAATACACGACGGTTAAATGTTACTCTTGTTACGTTTGTTTTATTTGTTTATGTTAAAAGCTTGTTTTCTGTAATTGAATTAAAATAATAAATAATTTACGGTAAATTGACCAAAACAAGGTTACAATAAAAATATATTTTTTTATTTAATTTAATAATTAAACTCCGTTTACACTGAACTAAAACACTCATTATATTTATTTAAACGAAGCGTTATTTAAAATCGGTAAAAATCCCGTGTAGCATCCCCTAATTTTCTCGGCTGACATCGATCAGCTTCATCGCGTTTATGTTCTGAATTTATTATTGTAACATACCTAATTAATATGTAAATGATTTATCATATTATCGAAATTATATTTTAAGAAATTTATCCGAGAAAAAAAAATCACGAAATGTCCGTGACGATGAACTTCAGCTAACGGACGGTCATTCATGTCGGCCTGGCCGCCCATCATTCAACGTACACCGTCACGGAACTTTCGTTATTTTTTTTTCTCGCATAAATTTCTTAAAATATAATTCATTTTATCGTATTTTATTCATTTAAAATTGTATTAAATTTATTTAGAAATGTATGAAATTCATGTAAAACTGTATGAACCCAATTTGTAAAAACTGTATTAAAGTTAGCACGATAAATCAATAGGCTTAAATCGTTCACTCACCTGTAGCTCCTTGACACGATACACGAGGATTTCTTTTACTTTCCCACTTACAAGATAATTATAATCATCCTTGGCGCAGAAACATATTCGTTTCACAAAGAAATCGTACAGATCGAGTGATGTTACTGTAGGCCACGAATTCACGTCGTTCTTGAAAAACGTTTCTAACATATCATCCATGGGATCTGGCAAATTGTGCTCTTCAAACATTAATTTCTGCTTATATCGTTCGCTGGCTACGCCATTCAAACTTTTAAAATATCTGCTTGACATAATTTAAACAGAAAAACCGCCTAATAATTGTATAAACATTTGTATTTTAAACCGCACTGTAGCTACACTGCACTAAATCCTCTGAAACGGAAGTTAGTAAGGGCTTTCGTAGGATCGGTCACGTGGTTTCGTGTGACGCGTTGTTTTGTTATCGAAACGGTCAATACTGTACCAGGGAAAACAACTGTGTATGATCTTGTATAAAGATTTTACGAGGCAGGCTCTAAGTATGAAAAGTACCCGACGACCACATTTCTGGAGGAAATTCGAGCTTCCCTGCAGTGCTCTCTGCTGTAGTCACTTCGGCGGTTGTCTCAAGAGTTAGGGGCCTCGTATTCAGCCTGCCAGTGGGTAACTAAACATCTAAAGATACAGCCGTACAGAATTCGAGTAGTGCAAAAGCTACCTTTTTCGTATTCGGAAAAACGCATTGCTTACTACTAAGTTCTAAAGTACAAGTACTACTAGAAAACACATACTCTTTTTAATTTAAATTTTCTTAGTTCGTGACGTTTATAGTACACTTTCATTAATGATTTTCTATAAAAATCATCATATTCCTTAAAATCTGCGATGAAAATGGCAGAATATGACAGTGAGCGAAAAACGGTGTCCGCCATGATTACGTCTACCAGGCTGGCACTGTGACGTAGCTTGCCTGCTATAGAATTCAGTAGGAGATATTAGAGACCTAATCTAATTGCTTGTAATCTTAGACAGCGTGAATTTTTAAATAAACATACAAGAAAGACTTTCCAAATATTACCGTGGACATTTTAATTCATTTAATAACCTCTATGTAAAGAAATATTTAATGAAATGTGTGTAGCTCTAAAGTGAAGTTATGACTAAATGATTTTAAAAAAAGGAGACTTTACATGAATGACACTGAATGAATTTGGAAACTCTTAGCACACACAGTTTTGCTCACGATTATCTGACATCGATTTGATCATGCCTTATGAAGTTTGTTTGGTATTCGGGTGTAACAATTACGTTTCACCCTTTTCCTGCTGAATTAAGAAAAGAGCAATGGATAGTTTTTGTTGGAATCCTGGCAAAAGTAACAGGGTCTGCTCTGTTCATTTTGAAAGTAGTGATTATGAGGTCGCTCCAACTGTTTACCAAAAAAAAAAAAAAAAAAAGGAAACGAAACTATTCACAACCACCACTTTTATCAGATATGTGTAATCGTCCAAGCAAAGAAAATGTTGTATCTATATTCAAAACTCGCTATAATAAATAAGTGAAAATACTGCCTGTTATTAGACAGTTTGCGATTTTCCGTACGGAAATCAAAAAGATACGAAAACGAAAAATTAATACATTTAACATGTACATTTAAAAATTTATCGTTTTTGTCTATCCACTTATGTAACGGAATTTTCGTACGGATTTTTTGTAGGTAATTTCATGTGCAACTAGCATATGACAAAACGAGTGCGCATTTATCTGCGCATCAGCTCCCTAATTCATAATGGATGCCAAACTCTAGCTTCGAACGGGAAGAAATAACTTGAACGTACAATGCATTTCGACAGCACAAGTAACCCTATTAAATAAACAGAAATTACCTACTACAGTAGTTTAAGCAAAATGTTGATAAAATGTCTATTCTAAAATGTTGGTAACTAACTTTCGAATAGACTATAAGGGTGCTTCTAAAAACTCTCGAGCGCTCATTTTCAATCACGTGATCGTTTACCCCTGATCGCGCCCGCTCGATTCACCTGCTCATGAAGTTTTTTGACAGTGCCAAGGGCAACGAGATAACAGCCCGATCAGTAAATAAGAGGTAACTGCCACAGAAACTCGTTACGCTTCCAAATTTTCTGTTTTAAGCGTAATTATTTATTTTATTGTCCATTATTATAATCTGATGGGGATTTATTAGATTTCAATGCATTTATTATTTTATGACATTAAATACGAGAGTGTTAAAATATCTACGTACTAGAGTGCACGTACGATAAAACGAAACTTTAAAGAAAATTCGAAACCTAAGAGAAAAATTATAAAATTAAAATTTATAAAACAATCTTCGCTTTTATCTTCAGCTCCTTTGCCCCTGCCGTGTATCTTGACCTGTTCTGTGCCTTCGGATTAATTGCAAAACTATAAACCGCATTGGAAACGGACTTCGAGGTGGGATATGCTTTCATTGTCAGCCATTATTGCGAAAGTAATGAAAGCGAAAGTAGTGAAAGTGAGCGAGGCAACGCGAAATGATCACAATGGAAATAAGATCACTTTGATCCTGAGCGTTCCCAACACGATGAGATCGGGGAGTTTTTAGAGGCGCCAGTGACGAGCGCTCTGTCATTTTTAGATGCAGTGCTCGCGTTGATCATGAACGCTTACGCTCGATCGCGACTGGAGAGAGTTTTTAGAAGCAGCCTAAGAATCCACTTTGGTCGAATGCTGCAAGGGAAACAAATTTTCGTTTCGTAAAAATGAAAATTCGGTTTCGTGTGCACAGCGCAACTTGTTTGACGAAAACAAAAGATAATCATGAGCCAATACAAAATTGCCACTTAAATTATTTCGTTTTCGTATTTTCTTTTCTTTTCGTACGAAAAATCGCAAACTGTCTATTATTTAAGAAACAGAATCAAAATTGTTTTATTACTGAAAAATTAAACAAAAACTTTTTTGTAAGGAAATTCAAATTTTATTCATAAGCAGATAGAAATGAATGAATAGAAACTAAGTAGGAATAAATGTAAATATGCTATAAACCTCAGAGTAAGGAAGGTAAGTCAGGCTATAAACATGTCTTTATTACCTTCAGTATTTAACCTTCCGTCAGGCGCAATACTGTTTGTCACATCTTCAGGCGCAATGAGCCTGTTAGGCACATTCCATTAAAAGATCTGATTGTAACCATAAAACCTTTTTTTATTTTTTTAAATCATCCTTCCATTAAAGAAAAACGTTTTTTAAGAGTTTTCTGTTAATTTAAAACGTAAGAGTTATAAAAAAATGACAAATTCACAAAATTTACAAGAGCAGTGTGCCTGATAGGCTCATTGCGCCTGAAGATGTGACAAACAGTGTTGCGCCTGACGGAAGGTTAAAAAAAGATGTAAAATACAGTAGAACTTGGTTAAATGAATAAAATAATTCAATTTAGTGAATCGATTTTGAAAATACATGCCTCAGAAACTTTGCAAAATTAGTTGCAATGCGCCTGACAGAACACTTTTATCACTGTCCTCAATCAAAAATTTTTGACATGAACTAATGAATATGTATGAAAAGGTCACTAAATAAGAGAGCTATTCAAAGTTTCAAGTGTTTCTGGCATCTAGGAGGGCGAAGGCGATCTATAATAAGAGAGCTGTGCCTATTAGATCAGTTGCGTTCGACGGAGGGTTAAACCCACAGTACTCCTCAGAGGGAAATTCTTTGGGATTGTCCATAAACCACGTGGTCAAGTAGAAGGGGGGGGGGGTAAAGAACTGGCCACTCTTGACCACCTGAGGGGGAGGGAGGGTAAGTAGCAGACACGTGGTCTTTTGGGAATGGATCAAGGGATGTTAACAAGCAGGTCGTTTCGTCACACTTCACTTCGTCATAGTTACGTTTAATTGCATTCATGTTGTCTCATTCAAATCGCCAGATTCACATCATCTTTGTCACTTAGGCACGCGACACATGTAGGTCATCACATTCAAGCCGTCACATTCGCTTTGTCCCAGGATCGTTTTGTCACTTAGTCGACTCTATGCATACAGCTCGTCACATTCAAGTCATTCAACGCAGGATGCTGTGTTTTAGGGGATTTTTATATTGGATGCTGTTAAAAGAGGTGAAAAGTCAGAGCATCAAATAGTATATGTTTGTTGAATTCACTTAACGTATGCTACATAGCTAATAAAGTTAAAAAATAAATTAATGTAGTCCGTACAAGTTTATGATTTTGTTACTACCTTTAAAGCATTAGAATACCAATTTTTATGCTCGAAGGTTAAATACCATCCGCAGTATTTGTGATTTGACCCTTTGGCTTGCTTACCACATGTAGAATTAGAAGATTTTTTATCTTACATATACAGGTAGAGATTTTTTTTGTATATTGTTACATGTTTTACATTGCAGTATGGAGTATGTTGTTCTTATGTAATTTGTGATATGTAAAAAAAAATTATTATTTCCTATTAAGTATGTGATTTTATTTTCTAACCTCTTTAATCGAGTCCATATTTTGATTGTGAACACTTGTAAACAAGAATGATTTTACCACCAAAGCGGATAAAAGGAGTACATTTTTGTGTTATAGCATCATACATGGATACATAGAATTAACCTACATTTTAAAATACTTTAGAGAAAATATATAAATATGAAAACTAAATTGTAAATTATTATTTAAGTAAACTAATGTAAAGAGAGAATTTAAACAAATAAACTTGAAGAACTGTCACATGTATTTAAGCTATAATTTGGAGTAGCGCAGTGGAATTTAAATGACATGCAACAGCGCACGAAATTAGAGTAAAATAGAGATAAAGTTTATTATAAATGATGTAAATATAGCAAAAGATAAAGAGGAGTCGAATGGGCTCCCTTTGCAAAAATAGATATGATAACAATTCACAAAAATGCAATAAGTATCAGTCAAAGATAAACATGAAGAGTTTAACTTTACCTGCACCTTGGTGCGAGATAATTTCAATTAAAAGAAAATGCTTAAATTAATCCTAACCTTCAAGGACCGTTTGGCCTAGAAGTGAAAAACATCAGAGGCTTAAATGTAAGCCTTTACATTACAATTCAGCTAGTAACTTAACCAAAGCTTACAAGCTAAACAAATGAATACGACGATTAATGAGTTCAAATCTAAAAAACTGTAATTGCCAAATTACCCTAAAAGTAAATTACATCAAAGGCTCTAACGAAAGCCTTTACAATTATAATTAAGCTTGTAACCTAACCAAAGCTCACAAGCTAAGCAAATGAATACGACAATTAATGTCTTTACTGTAAATACCAAAATCACCTAAAAGTAACTTACAACAAAGGCTTTAACGTAGCCTTTACAATTATCATATAGTCAGTTAATCTAAAACAAAGCTTAAGAGCTAAACCAAAGCACATAAAGCTACAAGAATAAATGACTCAAATGATAACTACAATATAATAACTATCCGGCAGCCGAGCTGCTTCTTTTGAAGCAGATGGGCAGATGGTATTGCCCTCTACGGAGTTAAGATCTAAAGAGATCTTACAGGTAGCATTATGCAACACCCAACGTAAAACATTAAACACCTCTAACGAGGCAACATGAACTTGGCCCACAGCTTTCGCTGGTCGAAAGCTAACTCCCGACACCTACCCGCTTTGGCCACCCGGGTAGGCAACTAAAACTTAAGAGCTAAAGTCTAATAGCCGAAAAGTTTTATAGCTTAAAGCAAAACATTGGGTATAAGCCAAATAAGAAATAGCAAATTAGCTGGGTCGGTAACTGAAACCCTTTAAAGCTAGCTAACCTACAGCTTAAACATTCTAAACAAATAGAACACATTGAAGCATACAAAGGCTTAAACTAATTACGTATAGCAAAAACCAACTGTAACAGATATCGCAATTTACAGCGAACATTTACATGAGTTTCGCTGTTACACAATAGTATACGGTAACACGACGGCGCACTCGCGTACTAAAAGTTCCAATTGCGAGAGCCAGAACTAGTTAAATAAATTTCATCACAAAAGTCAATATCGGTAAAAGTTCTACAGTCAGGGGGAGTCCATTATCATTAGAATTATAATCAAGATAGTCACTAAAACAGACAATAAGTAACGTTCTTGTTATTTTCCAGTTCGGAGATTCAAAGTTATAACCGACCTGAGATAGATAACATATCAATTAAAAATGACAAAACAAACTGTGCTAACTTATTAACATTAAAAGCACAGACAGGCATAATGGGCTAAGATTTGCACATGAGGAAGGAGGCACTTCACTTGGGCATGATTATTACGAAGCCAAAATCGTTCGTAAAATAGGCTCGCATCCCGTTGGGCCAAAGACCACACACCGGCGAGCACACACATACGTCACGGCGACTTATCTCGGGAAAGGCTCTTTTTACTAATACGGCCGCACAGCCAACAATAAAAGATACACTCACCAGGCCGAATCCACGGTCGACGGCTGAGACACTCGGTGAACGTAGAAGCAAGCTGAGCGCCGGCGACGTGCACCCTTCACGTTGAGGGCTCTCGTAATCTGCGTCGGAATAATGCTCCGCCAAACGAGCTTCTCCGCATGGCAGTGTCCCACACAATGAAGCGCACTTCGACTCCGTAGCCGTATCCGTCGCAGTCGCTTGTGGACGAACCCTCTCCGTCGGCGAACCGGTCACCAAACTGTCCCGATGCCTCGTGTCGCTCGTGGCCCCTGTCCCCTATCCTCAGTCGTCCATCGGTCGTCGCCAATCTCTTTCTGTCTCTCTCCTCTTGCTCTCGCTTCGAGCCCGCACTCGAGAGCGTCGCTCCTCCCTCATTGGCTCCTGCGTTATGATGTTGTGGCGGATGATGACGACGTCGATTCCGTTTTCGCTCCGAATTATAAAACACTCTAGAGCGAAAACGATCGACTATGTCACCGGAATTATTAATATTATTAAAATTCCGTGACAAGAACTGAAAGGTTAAATGGAGAGTGAAGTTATTCTTTATATATTTGAACTAATAAAAGTTCTTTAATTTATAGGCATTCCCACATAATGTTAAACGAAGTGAACCTCAATTGCTGAAGCGTTCTGTGTAAGCATCTATATTCTGTTACTAAAGTGTTTCTATGTTATCATCTATCATTGAAGCAAGCGATTAGCTACTAGCAGCTACCAATATATCTCACAGTAATTAGTTTTGGATAATATTAGACCTGACAGCACTATGCTCTTGATACCAATAAGCTATGGATAACAATAGGTCTAACAACTCATAAGGAATTGGTTGATATATTAAAATTAAATATATAGTTCCAATGTCTTTATGGTTTGTGGAAAATAATCATCGCGGTAAGAAAGTTTTTAAATGTTAGATTGTAAATCTAAAGTGGAATTATTTCTCTGGTTCTTCATTTTTTGGAATATTAAATTGCAAGTTTAAAGGTTTATAAGAACTTAAATAATAATTTTAGCTTTGAAAGATAAGACGCTACCATATGATACGATAAGGACACGTACTACTAAACCAGTTCCCACTATCATTATTTACGCGTTATATTCATTCATGAGACGTCCTTACAAGTTGTTTGATATAATATATTCCATATCTTAGCATTGAAAGTTTCAACAGTAGTATCCAGGGTGAGGCATTTGTCTTGAGACAACTGAATATCTCGGAAACACAAGCATTGTACGAAAAAATGTCCAAAATCAAACGTGAATTATTTCGCGGGGAAAATTCATTAGTTAAAAAATTACCCTTGTGAGGGGGGGGGGAGCTGGAGGGAGGGGGTAACTTATATAGGAAACCCTATTTTTAATGGTATATTCAGATTGTACACAATATTCAAGAAATGTTTTATTCTTGGTGTTTTTTCAATTGATCCAACCGTTTAGGAGATAGAGGCCCTGAAAGTGTGGAACTTTTAAAGTTTTGAACCCAATTTTATCGATGAAGACAAAGAGATAGAGAATGGGTCTTACAGACATTTCTATTCTACTTTTTAATGGTCTTTAAGTATCCGAAGTCAGAATTTCAAAAATTCAAAATTTTTTAGTCCACAAGTAAACTTTTGGAAGCAGCAGTCTTATGGAGGCAGAGTCTATCCGTGTGTATTGAAAAATATTTGAAATTCTGACATAACTTAACCTAACCTATCAACAAAGTATTCTACTTTAATAAATTAAAAAATAAAATATAGAATAATAAAATCTAATTAAAATTTACTGTTACGTAGCTTTGCCTACTTGATAAGTTAACTACGAGGGTAATGCACCACAATTTTTTTCCTCAACAATTATTTATTGAACACAATGAAACTTATACACACGAAAGAATGATTTTTCTTCTTCACTCCCTATTTTACCACATGATCTCCGTCCCGTTCTATGGCCTTCCTCCAGCGAGACACAAGGGCATGTATGCCCTATCGGTACAAGTCCTTGTTCTGTTCACGCAGCCATGTCTTCACTGTGCGAATCACCTCATCGTCATCCTCAACATGTCTTTCACGAATGGCATTCTTCAATGACCCAAACAAGTGAAAGTCTGAGGGCGCTAAGTCAGGGCTGTAGGGTGGATGGGGTAGCACTGTCCAGCCCTGTTTCGTGATGTGTTCCGACATCCTCGAACTGGTGTGAGGGCGAGCGTTATCGTGTTGAAGTAAACAATCAGCTGGGTTGTTATGGCGTCCAAGTCGCTGGAAGCGCTTCTTGAGTTTGGTTAATGTGTTCACATATGCCTCAGAATTAATGGTGCTGCCTCTCGACATCACATCAATGAGTATGATGCCATCACACTCCCAAAACTTAGTGATCATGACCTTACCAGCAGAACCAGTTGCTTTGAATTTTTTCTTCTGTGGAGAGTGCGGATGACGCCATTCCATCGACTGTCGTTTTGTTCGAGCTCAAAATGGTGCACCCAGGTTTCATCAGCTTTCACAATCCGGGACAAGAAGGCTTCCCCCTCAGCTTCAAAACGTTGCAGCAACTCAGAAGAAATGTTTTTCTCAGAGCTTTGTGTTCCTCCGTAAGACAGCGCGGAACCCATCGTGAACACTTTTTTGTGTAATCAAGACCACGGATGATTTCACCCACACTTCCTTAGCTGATTGACAGCTCCAGCGCCAACTGCCGAGTCGTTCTGCGTCGGTCCTGACGAATGAGCGCATCAGCACGCTGCATTTTGCCAGGTGCGACAGCCGAGGATGGCCGCTCAGACGGCGGCAAATCTTGGAGCTCCGCCGAACCGCTTCCTGATGGCCTCACCCTCTGTGCCCAGCGACTAACCGTACTTCTGTCCAGGCCTGCTTCTGTCGACTGCTGATGTTCCATAAACTGCACATAAACGTTTGTGAAGGTTTCCAACCGTTTCTTGTATTTCTCCAAATTTTTATTTTTGGACTGGACATCATTATAAACTCCTTACGCTGGTATGAAGGCATATTGACTTCATATCAGCGTAAGAAGAAATTGATACTGGTATATGATTTAAAAATAAAAATATGGAGAAAACCCCTTATCGTTTTGTTTATTTTTGAGAGCAACTGAAATTCAACTCATTCTGTAGGCGGTATCTTTCTGAATTTTCACGAGATTTTACTTGGCTTTTTATAAGAATAGCTCTACACATTAATAAATTATGCAAAAGACATTTTGGTAACGCTTTCACATGCGCAGTTAAACATTATTTAATAAAAATATTCATATTTCATCAAATATTTAATATTTTTATACTCTGACTAGTTGTTGGTCTCGCTTCGCTCGGCTATGCTGGGCTTGCCGGGCGTTTGTCTTATTTAATCAAATCAGAAAAAAATAAAATAAAAAATCAATGTATTTTAAACAACATACTGTATTACAAACCATCACTATAAATCATATTTTTAGTGAAAGTTCTATCACTATTTTTGATCAATTTCCCTTGTTCTTGAGGAATATCATGGATATAAATTTTTATATTGTTTTTAAATTTTGAACGTGATAAAGCGACATAAAGTTAACCATGAGAAACACAGGTTCATTTAAAATTAAACCTACATGAGAAAACGATTGTCCTTGACTCTTATTTATAGTCATAGCAAAAGAAGGAATAATTGGAATTGACGCCCTTTGAGTATGAAAGGCAAATGATGAGTATGAGTATGAAATCACTTGATTCAAATCGATTCTTGAAATTATAACAACTTCATTTCTATTTGCCTCTTTTACAATTTTTGCTTGAATTAAATGTTTATGACATGATGGTGACTATTAAGCGAGTTTTGATGTTGAGTTTTCAAGCAATGGAACTGGCAACTTGAAACGCTATGAACTCTTCTACCTTCTTTCTTGAGTGTTGAAGCAATTCCAGTTGTAGCACATGGGAAGACTTTATCTCCATTTCCTTGGATGAAATTCATTAAAACTCTAAAAAGATAGGGTTTTCCAGAATCACCAGGTCCGTCAATATAAAATAATCGAGTTGTGGCATTTTCATCGTAAACTGATTGAGTGATCCTTTCGAAAGCAGCTTTTTGTTGAGTATTTAAAGTTGAAATGAGTCGTTCTATTTCTCTGCTCTATTCAGTTGGATTAAAATTACTAAATTAAAAATATTAATATTTTACTGTCATGTACTTTTATTTAATAGCAGAGTTAATTAAGTATGATGTCAGAGTGGAAAAGAGGGACGGATTATTTTCAGTCATAAAATTTATTAAATGAACAGTTATCCTCCAATTTTCATAAAGTTCTTTGAATTTATGATTGAAATAAACAATAAATTATACAAGAAGAATTCTTGCTTCTTATCATTCGTCGATCTACGTCTCAGTCCTTGGGAATGGCGGGCTTCAATGTAAGTTCAATGATCCAATGGCATCATGCGATTCCCCTTGAGAAATGCGTCTTGCAAACCCTTGCAAGTAGAAGGGCGAGTGTGTAGCAGACTCTGGGCCATCCAGTGTAGAACTCTTCGTTCCTGCTGCACGAGAACGCAGGAACCCAACTGGGTAAGTCGACTGTGGAAGAGAGACTAACGAGAATAAATAAATTACGGATATTAGAGTCTAGCTTATTGCATAAAATCTTAAATTACTAAATGGTGAATAGTGATATTTAATCGCTGGCATTTAAGAGTTATTAAATTTAATACCCAAACTAAAGACCCCCTTGCTTAAGCATTACTAGCATTAGAAGGAGAAGTGAGGTCTTCCAAATGTGGCCGCTCCACCAACGGGAAATAGTTTACGTCTCTGAAGTACAGCTCCGTGTCAATGGAATCCTCTTTTCTGAACGGGGCGGGGCTCCTCGTTGTCGGTTTCGATTCCGTAATGACGTGGCGGGATTCTATGGGTTCAGGTTCGGGTGAAGTCGTCAGGTTCTCGGGAACACCTTGTTCACTATTCTTATACAAAATTTCCACTCCTCGTGTTAAATTCAAGTCATTAACATCTTTCCAATTGCTCAAAGCTAAGCCAGATTGCATATGTGTAAACGATTTATTTAGATATCTCTTACCTGCAGTCTGAACAGCTTTTGTGGACGAGGAGTCAGTTCGACTGGCCACTATGTTAACTGCCTCAGTTCGTCCGATCCTCTCAACGCCGTTTCTATTAGGATGGCTCGGGGCGACGGGCTCCTATTGTGGCTGTAGAAGTTCGTATGATGACCGGGCTAGCTGGCGTGTCCTAGACACCGCAACTGAATTAGGTCTTCCTTGGGTCGAATGAAATGCTATCCCCTTAAATTTGCAAAAGTTAGTGGAATGTAATTTAATAAGCGTAAAAATTCGACTTATCCTCTGCGGGGCTGTTTTCTTCATCTGACAATGGCGATGGCTTCCATCATTCCTATACGGAAAACCTTGCTTCGGAACTGAAGACCTCACGCCTAATGTAAAGTAGCGAAATCATTCGTCTGGGCTAGAGGCAGGAATCTAGAGCAATGTCTATCACACTTCTTAGTGGGACTGGTCTCTCTCCTCCTCTCTGCTTTGTTTCGTCGCCTTTTATTTCTCCCGTTAGGATTCTGAGGCGCGTTTGCGCACTCAGTCTTCCAATCAACTTTCTTGAAATCACCCTCTCCTTCTCCGACGATTCTACTTCGAGCGAAGGTAGATTTCCACTGATATGACGACCTTATCTTCCCGTCGGATGGCCTTGTCTCCGCTTTCCGTCGTCTCTTCCCCTGACGATCTGACATTTACTCTTGAAATTTTCAAAAAAAGCTATAATTTTGCAATGAAAAATCTGATTAATACCATTTATACATCGATGAATAGAGCTAAGTAGAAGCTACATTTCACTCTTTATTTTGTCGAGATATATTAAAAACCTCCTTTTTTAATTGAAAAAGTGTGAAGAATTTGTTAAAAAATCGATTATCTTGACCAACTTTGGCGGTTGTGATTGTTGAACGCAACTTTTTCAGCTCCGCAAAATAGTCTTGCTGAAAGGGATTATGTACACCTAAATAAATTTGACTGCTGTTGTGGACTTGTGAAGGTCTATAAGAGACCTTCTAAATATGACCTGCGGTTGCGGTAACGGTAATTAGATATATTCCAATTCATTCCATATAGTCAATTCATTAACTTTTATAATAACATTTCTTATTGCCTAACTATCATGGCATTGTAATTTTAAATGGACATTGTTGCTCGCCTGCATTATTGAATTTATTGAAGTGAAATAAACTTACAACTAGCTGGCCACCCGTGCTTCGCAACGGAATATTACAGAACGCTTATTACGATAATAGCTGGGTAACAGGATATCGGCAACACTTTCTAGAAAGCAAGTATGTGCACGGAATCGTCATACATTGTTACAACATCATAAAAAGTCAGAATTTAGGGCTTATTATTGGTAGATATACAATTAACACTGACTTTTTATGATGTAACAATGCATGATTTTTCCGTGTATAGGCCTTCTTTCTAGCAGGTGTTGGTACCAGCCACCCTGCTGCTGAAAAGTGTAGGAATAACATTGCAATTCAATAACCAATATTTGTTGTATGTGTTTTGGATCTGTTCATTTATATAACAATGAATGAATTTAATTTTTTTTGACAATACTTCTTTGTAGACCACATTTTTAATGAAAACTCTGTGGTCTTTCTTCAAGTTGCCTTGTTCGTCCCTTGCAGTCTCGTTTACCCTGACTGTCTCGAACGATGTTATTCTTGAAAATGCAAAGTAAAGTTGGCCATGACTGAATACTGGAGATGGCTAGTAAATGCCAAGTGAATCCAGTGTTTGTCCGTGGCTTTTGTTGATCGTCATTGCAAAAGAAAGTCTCAATGGAAACTGTTTTCATCTTAATATAAACAGAAGGTCAGGGTCACATGGTGCAAGAATGACTCTTGGAATAAATACCTCAGTATTTCACAGTCAATGACTTTTGACATCATTTGCTTCACAGTCATTCTCGTGCCATTGCAAAGACCTCTTGTGGAGTCAAAGTTTCTTAGTATCATGACTACTGCACCAACTTTCAAGTTAAGTCTATGAGAAGGCTTACCTCCGGGAGTTAAGCTGTTTAAGAACTCTGTAGGATAGTTTTCTACCTCCTCGGCATTGCAGTATCTTGCGGAATCGAATCTATGCTCGTGTAGCACTTCAAGTCAGACTGAATTCGTCTGAAGACATTTTCATTCAGTTGAAGAGACTCATGGTTTTTTTAGTCAAGATTGCACGATTTGCGATGCTCTTATCTTCAGGTTGGATGAGTTGAGGAAAGACAGCATCAACAATGCATCCATTTTCAACACATACTGGAGGAATTTCGAAGTATCCTTCTTCTAATCCAGGCTCTTGAAGTTGTCCATCTGCAAGTTTTAAAAGCCAATCGGAGAAGCCTCGGTGTTCTTGTGGAACATTCTTGTCATTGGCACGCATATTTTGGTCCAACTTCAGGATCTGAACATCTTTCCAACATTTACTATTCTTCATGCATGACGAAATTGTTTCAGTTCTACTCCCATGTGGAACAACAGGGAGAATTTGTCTAAAGTCTCCACCAAAAAGAAAGACGGCACCGCCAAATGGTATCTTGGAAAAGACTTGAGCGTCTTCAGCGAAAAATTCCCTGTACAGTATGTTAACGGCACTTACACAATGATGAGGGGGCCATGGGTGCTTCATCCCAAATGATGACTTTTGCTTTCTTCAGTTCTTTTGCTGTATCACTTCCATGTCGAACATTAAAGGTGGATGTTTCGTTAATTGGAACATTGGGAGCTTGAAGAGAATGTGAGAAGTTTTGCCTTCCTCAAGCAATGTCGCTGCTATGCCCGTAAATGCACATTGCAAAACTAAATCACCTGTGCTACGAACGTAATGCATAATTGTTTCGTAGAGGAAGGTTTTACCACTTCCTGCAGGCCCGTCGATATAGAAAAAAAGTTTTGCTAAAATTAGGATTTTCAACTGCTTCCCTAATTTCTTCGAAAGCCCGTTTTTATCTTTGATTTAGCATTTCGTATGTTTCATCGAATAGAGCTTTTTCGGTGTCTGCATTGAAATATTTGGGCTCGTCATAATTGCCATGTGGAACCTCGAGCCCAAAATGTGCCAATGACTTTCCATGTGTAACACAGATTCTATTTCTTTGAATGTCATATAGAGAGCTTTCTCTCCATCAGAAAAGCATCTCTTATAATCTTCTATAAGATTGTCTTTATGTCTATCGAACAATTTGGCTGCATCAGATGGTTGACACATGATGCAGATAAATGCAAATAATAGCCTAAGCTCTACTGGCATTTCATGAGTTGCAGCCTCATTTAGGCAAGTATCCCATTCCGAGTCATCATCAGTTAGGCCCCTTGAAATGCAGATTTCCTGGAAGGTTGAATATGGAGCAGGGTATCCTTTAACAGTTCTTAAATCATCAAAAGAGGTGGCTCCTCGAATATGTACAAGGAGAATTCGGAGGAACCTTTCTCCCTCTCTGTGGGACTTACGGTAAGCATCCTACCAATTGTAGTTTCAAACAATGCTGATATAAAAATGACATCAAACAATGCTGATACAAACAATGTATACGTATCCTTGGCAACATAGCGATGACATTAGCCGATTATATATATATAGACAAAATGATGTCGTATGATGAACAATCGTAAATGTGGACTCTGTAAAATTTATATTAAGGTGGATGAAAATAAAGTGACATGTTCTGGAAATTGTGAAAGAATATTTCACTTAAAATGTACTGGGCTTACTTTAAATGAATTAGAAGACTTATCCACTAGTGGGAAGACGTACTCATGTAAATCATGCTGTGATTCACTTGAACAGCAGGAAGATAATTCATCTTTAAGCATCCATTCATTTTTTGACAGGAAAAAGGAACAATTAAGACCGAGGAAGGAAGAAAATTTACCTAATTTTGCATTTGAAAATCTTAATAAGCAAATGATGCACGTATTGAAGGAATTAAAAATGCTTACTCCAATAAAATCGGAAATTACGGAAATGAAAAAGTCACTTGATTATTTTTCAAAGTCATTTGATGAAATTCTTGAAAGATTAAATGGGGTTGATCAGACGTTGGTTTATGTGCAAAGAGACTTAAAAGTATGTACGATAGAAAATAATAAATTAAAGAAAGAAAATGCTGAACTTAAAGATTCAATTAAATCTGTACAGCAACAAGTTTATCAAATGGAACACTATTCATACAACTCAACTATTTTAATTGACGGGATACCAGAAACTCCAAATGAAAACGTTATCATTAAGAAACTGGCATTTAAACTTGATGTTCCTATCAAAGATGAGGATATTTCTGCTGTACATCGTCTAAGCAATAGACGAGTGAACAAGATGCGACCTCGATCTATTGTGGTTAAATTTATTCATAAACAGAATAAATACCTTATGATACAACACAAAAAGAAGAAGTTTCATCAGTTAAATACACGAAATGAAGAGTATGAATTTACATGAATGATCACCTATCTCCTTATTAAAATGACCTCTTCTGGAAGACTAGAAAACTGAAGAAAAATAATCAATACAAGTATGTATGGACCTATAATGGTATTATATATGTGAAGAAGGATGATGGATCTAAAGCTATACCAGTTAAATCTGAGTTAAATTCTGGCCTGGATTCTCAGATCATTCAGTATCCTAGTGAGATCCCAAATATTTATGAAATTGGTTATATAAATATACTACATATGAATACGTAGTATATACCATAATTTTGATGAATTTATGGTTTATCTTCAAACTTTTAGTATTCCAGTTCATATCATAATTCTTTCGGAAACTTGGTAAAAAATGTGAATGGAAATATACAGGGTGATTATAATTAAAGTTATGATTTAAAAATCGATAATTTGAAAACTACTCGTCAGAATGACCTGATATTTTAGCAGAACAATCGTGAGGCATTGGAATTTGTTTGGCGAAGGGAAAAAAATAGTTCCAAAATCTGCCGATAGATGGCGCTGGCAGGGTTCACATTGTCTGGAGATATGCAAATTACTAATACGTGACATGCGCACCGCAGACATAGCTGCCATAAAAATGCAGAGCACCAGCGGAACAAGGCGGAGGGCATATCGAACAACTTCTGCCTTAATCATCGGTAAGATGTTTATTCCATGAAGTTCTGTTTTTTTGGCATTGTCACTGTTGTCGCTGTAAACACGTTTTCTTGTCTTTTTGCTAATAAATTTTACGTAAACCCCTGAAATCTATTATTTCATTTTGGCTAACAACATTCCTGTGTTTCACGAATCCATTTTTGATTTTTCCCCTGACATTTAAAGCTCTGGATAGGGAAAGTAACGACAAGTTGAGCGTCTGCTAGTTTTGGCGGCCATTTTGGACCCATTTACCTTACTTTGGCTAAGCCCACAGTTACATTTTTTGCCTGCATTTAAGAGGAAAACGTAATTCATCGACTAATTTTAGGTTATTGTGATTAAACTTTTACTAATTAGTACTGAGTCAATTTCAAAAATTAATAAAAATAATTAATAAATAAATTATTCAAAACTGAATTATGCTAAAATAAACATTCATCTCATTACTTTGAAATGAAAATAGGGATATTTTGTTAATAAAATGAATATTTAACATTTTAATATGAAACTTGGTTTATTCATATCTAAGTGAAAACAAAACTTATTTTATATCTTTTACAGCATTTCGCATCCCAACACTCTTGGTACGGCAGCGCACCGGAGAACACGCACCTTTACTACCGAGGCGTCAACATGAGCAGAAACAGCAGGCTTACGCCCCGTTCTCCCCCAATTTGCCAGCCTATCAGCCATTTCATTTCCCCGAATTCCTTTGTGGCCAGGGACCCACATAAAACGAACACAATAGCCAAAGTAATAGAGCTGCTGGAGCAAGTCGACCACGTAGCCCAGTTGATTATTAAAAAACCACTTGCCGCTGGTTAGGGCTCGCTGAATGGAAGAGACAGCACCAAGAGAATCGGATAGGATTAAGTAACTGTCAATTGGCAGGGAGGAAGTAAGTGAAAGAGATTTGTAGATAGACATAAGTTCAAGTTGGAATGAACTGGTCGCCGGAGTAATTTTTTGGGAGACTAATTTCAAACCCTTCGAGTAGGACACCTATACCTCCATTACAGTCAAGGGGGGAGAGAGAGGCGTCGGTGTATATTTTTCGGAAGGAAGAAAATTCATCTCTAAGATATGCATCGAACTGACTGGAGCACACAGCAATGTAAAGACACTAACCAATTGGGGAGAGGGGTCACAACGACGGCCGGTGGATTCACCCAAACTTGTCTTAAAGTAGTAGGTTCACAGGGGTAAAAGAGACCACAATCGAACTATTTTAGTAAGCTTGTCGCAAGAAGGCGGAGGCGGTTTGATCTTAACAGAGACTGACAAAGGGAGTCAAACGTGGTGTCCTCTTTTGAACTTTGCATAGATTGGCAGTAGGAGAATAACTGTCGGACAAACTGAACCTCCCACCTTAA
>JAHWFO010023044.1:874849-901719 GCA_023313115.1 Rhysida immarginata | reverse complement strand
GGGGGGGGGGGGGGAAGGATGCCTGTTTCGATGTAAAGCAAGGGACACGGGGACACGGGGAAGAGATGACAGCACGCAAGCACCTTCTCAAAAGCTTCCTCTCCAAGACCATCAAAGTTTACACTCGACTTAGGGGCAAGCAACAAGAGTAACGCCGACTGGTCCGTGGTCTTCACGAGGGTACAAGTCAAGGTGGAAGACTCACCCCACGGGGGCCCCCACTTTGACTTAATAACCAAGCTTAACCGAGCTAAGCACTTAGACAGATTTCCCCTAAGCATACCAACGTGGCTCTTCCAGTTAAGCCTGTTGTCTATAGTCACTCCGAGGAATTTATGAATATTTCTATTAGGAAGCCTGGCACCGTGAAGAAAGATGTTTAACAGAGGAGGAGGGCCATGCTTAGGTAGACACATTACCACCGATTTATCTGGAGAGAAGGAGAAGCGATTGGCGTTGCTCCAAGCCTCAAGTTTGTCACAAGCGTCCTGAAGCGTAGCTCGAATTGTTGGAAGAGAGCTACTGGAATACCAGAATGCCATATCATCTGCATATAAGCTCCTACCTATTGATGGGGAAAACTAGGAGAAAACGTCCCTTGTGAAAATGTTGAAAAGGGTGGGGCTTAGAATTGAACCCTGCGGGAGGCACCGCCGGGAAAACGAATACCGATTCTCCGTGCTCTTAAGAAGGAGTTAATCCAGATACCCATCCTCCGAGGGGTCTTGATGCCGACTAGTTTGTTGGAAAGGCGCTCGTGAGAGACCGAGTCGAAGGCCTTGTTGATATCTAGGAAGACGAAGCCAATATACTCTTTCTCCCTTGATAGCCAGATGTCATCTATCAGCTTTAAAACAGGGAGAAGATGGTTGCGGCCTTTCCTAAAGCCTTGGCAATAATCCGGGAGAAGATGATTATATTCCAGGTAATGCTGCAGTCGATCGTTGACAAGGCGCTCCAATATTTTAATCAAGCAGGAGGTCAAGGCAATTGGACGAAAGCTTGAGGGCGATGATCGCGGTCTACCAGGCTTTAAAACTGGATGTATGATAGAGTCTTTCCACCTGGAAGGAATTATATCAGTCTTCCAAGAAGCATTAAAGGCGTTAAGCAACAAAAACCGTTGTCCTTTCCCTAACTTAGAGAGGGTGGAATTTGTCAGGCCATCTGGGCCTGGTGCAGATCGCTTGGATCTAATGGCTGAATTCAGGGAGAAAGCAGAGAAAGGTAGTTCCCACTGAGAAAGAGCTTCCGGAGCGACAAATTCGGCTGGAAAGTGCTTGGGCCAGCTCTTTGGACGAGTCGAAGGCGTACTCACCGCCGAACGGAGGATGGATTCTGCTGAAGATCTGGGGTCCAGAAGGTGGCCGCCTTCATTTTTAATGAGAGGGACAGAAGAAGGTGGGCGCTTTTGAAAGCACTTCAGAACTTTCCACACATTACCCGGTTCGTCTTTCTTGATGACTTCCCGCCAATATTTTCTTCTATACCTTTTCAATATTCTCTTACAATGAGCTTTTGTTCTTCGTAGCTCTAGCCAGCAGTTCAGACATCTACCTTTGCGAAATTTTCTTTTGACCTTGTTCCGGAGCCAAACGACCTCTTCACATTCAAAATTCCACCAAAACTGGCCTGGATGGAAAGGATCTACCACAAGGGGGCTTGGAGGAAAGTCTTTGCTGAAAAACAGAGAGGAGATCAATGATGCTATGGCTCCTCACTGAATCCGGGCCCAAAGGAGTAGGAGTATAATGGCTGACACTTTGGGCATGCTGGGCCGGGAGGAAAAACTTACACGGAAGTGGGGAACAAGGGTCAAAGCAACTTGAAGGAATGAAAAGGCGAATCGGAGAGTGATCCAGTGCAGGCTTTTGTAAACTTTTGATAACAATTAGTTTGGTTCTAATTCTTATGCCGGAAGTTTGAGATCATTGTTGTGAAGATGGTTGCAAAACGAACTTAAAATGAAAATTCTAACTGCTGGAAAGCAACGATTCCTAACTGTAATATTACTTGAATTACAAGTTTTAAAATTTTATTTCTCAATAAACTCAAATCATTAAATAAAGTTTTTAATTACTTTATTGCAAATATTTTAAGTACGAATGTAGAGTTATACAAATTTAAAATCTTGGCACAATTTTTTTTTTTCTTCTGAAACATAAAATTTCATGAAAATCATATCTTCTAATAAAAAAAAGTTCTATATTTATACAGAATATGATACAATCAAAATTAAATTAATGAATAATAAAAATACTTTCAAATAATAAAAATAATTTAAAAATTAAAAAATACATTGCATCGACTTCAGATGAAACTTAAAAAACAAACAAACTGGAGAATAAGGTACACTTGTTGGGGGCATTGTAGTCATGAGTACAAGGTTTTATTATTCTATTTGCATTGATCCAAATGTAATAAATGATACCACAAAAGATATTAATCACAAATATATATAGATAATAGTTTCGGCTTCCTTTAAGGAAACAATAAATATTAATATGACTATTTCAAAGCCATAGATTATTACTCTCCTCATATCAAACGAACAATTTACTGAGGTACATTTTTTAATTTGGCCTTCGTCCAAGTTTATATTTTTTATATTTATATATAAATCTGTGTGAACAGCTGCACGTTACTTTAATTTTTCATTTCCTTTGTTGTGACAGTGAAAATCTAATATATTCAAATGACTTTTTCATCTCTAAATGCGTGCAGTAGTTTAGTCAGTTGGCCTAACAGTATGCAACAGCTACTAAAAAAGGCATAAGGGGAGGGAGATTATAAAGTTAATGTTCAAGGACCTATTTCTAAACATTTTTGGAGATTACTATGTTATTTGTTAGATTACTATATTTTGCTAAAATGACATTAGAAAAAACAAATAAAAATACATCTAAATACACTTACAAAGTTACAACACAAAACCCAACAATATCCAGAAAAAATCTTGAATATCTGTTACTAAGGAATTAGATGCAAAATGGTTCCTCAGGTACTAGTGTTTAAAAAAAATTATCTTATTAAACAGCATGTAAATAATGCAAAATTGGTCAAAATTAGCCTTGGACGGTGGAGTTGCCCTCCCCCATTTCACTGTTCACTTTCTCACTGTTAGACCTTTCTTTCTAAACAATCAACTGGTGATAAAAATTTAAGAATATGTAACTATCCGAATGGCCAATAACAATCTTCATATATTTATATATATATTATATAATTTTTTTCTATATCAATTTATAATTTTAAAAAATGTTTTAAAGATATGTAAACTTTTATCACGAAATAAAACTTCTGCTAGAAATCAAATTTATCCTTGAAAAACCATATTATTGATCAATTCCAAAAATATTTTCCTTTAAATGACAAAAATCAATTTTCTGCCTCCTCAAAATTAACAGCTGGTTGCCTAGTCCTTTTTTTCAATTCTGGTAGATCTCATTCCATATCCTTGTGTACAATCTAAATACTTCAGTCACAAATTGTGCGTGTCAGATTGGGGTTTATTTTTAAAACATGGATGGTTTGAAAAAGGTAATGGTGATTATTGGTTGCTGATATAAATGCATGATTCAAGCCTATAAAAGACAAACAAAAATCTTAAATTTTTGATTTCATTGAAGTCATTACATGTCAAACGTAAAATAAAATTTTCTGCATGTCATTATCCAACAAATAGAATAAACCATATGAAAAAAAATTAAACTACAAATTGTTCAATTAAGCAGGTAGTGCTTATTACACTTACCAGACAGAGGAGCTTCATAAATTTCTGATCAATATGTATATTTCAATGAATTGAAGAAAACATTCTTAATAAATACGAGGCACTACCCAAAGTTTCCGAGAATTTTCTTGAAACAAGCAGAAAGCATACCTTACACCCATAAAGGCTGTAGAGCATTCAAGACCAGTTGCGATTCTGCTTTAATGGAGTTAAAACATCACCCTTTCATTTTAGGGAAGAGCTAGAAGTCGCAGGTGGCTAGGTCAGGAGAAGAGGGAGGATGGGGAACCATTGCCATGTTTTTTTGCCAGGAATTCCTTCACAGCGAGCAAGGGGTGTGTGGGCGTGTTGCCATGGTGGAGCAAACAGTCTTTGTTCTTCCATAACTCAGGCCATTTGTGCAAAATTTTCCCTCAGTCTCTTCAAAACCTCGCAGTAAAATTTCCTGTTAACAGTCTAATTAGGTTGAATAATTCGATAATTCGCAGAAGCACAAGAACACGTTGCAACACAAACAGCAATAACTCAAAAAAAATGCAGCAACGTTGCAGCAACTCTGAAGAAACGTTTTTTCTTAGAGTTTTGTGTTCCTCCGTAAGACAGCGCGGAACCCATCGTTAACACGCGTTTGTGTAATCAAGAGCACGGATGATTTCACCCACACTTCCTTTGCTGATTGACAGCTCCAGCACCAGCTGCAGAGTCATTCTGCATTGGTCCTGACGAATGAGCGCATTAGCACGCTGCATCTTGTCAGGTGTGACAGCCGAGGATGGCCGCCCCGACCACGGCAAATCTTGGAGCTCCGCCGAACCACTTTCTGATGGCCTCACCCTCTGTGCCCAGCGAATAACCGTACTTCTGTCGACTGCTGATGCTCCATAAACTTCACAAACGTTTATGAATGTTTCCAACTGTTTCTTGCTCCGCAGTGAGAAATTCAATGACGACACACTGCTGCTAACGTACATTACTTACAGACGCCTTGTTGTTCCATTGCTACACGTACGCTATCTGTCGGAAGAAGCAGAAACTATGCGCGCACATTCCGAAAACTTCAAAGAATGCATATCTCAATTTCGCGTTCGTACCATTGTTGGGGACGGAGAAAAAAATTGTGGTGCATTACTTTCTGGGCTATCCTCGTACATTGCGGGAGGGGGAGAATAGATATTCGAGGTAGTGGAATTTTCAACTTTTAATCTTATTATCACTAACTTTCAAGAAGAGTTTAAGTTAATAAGTTTATAGAAACATTACATTGTTTAGAAGAAAATGACAAACATATCAAAGAAAATCTCCAGAGACCGTGGTATCAGATTTACGGGAATAATAAGCATTCTTGAAATAGCAAAATGGTAGTGTTTTAATAAAAAAAACCTACACATTTCGAGATTACATTTCATCATCAGTTAGGGAACGACTACAACTGTATCACTCCACACCACCGAATATATAGTATATGCCTACCAATCAGGTAAAGTTGACTGGGTGGGTTATACAAAGAAGCATACAGGATTGGTTAAAGTAATTACAAAGGATGGAAGGAAAGTTACAAGTAATATAATATATACATAAAAGTTTCTGAGTGGGATTTCATCAATCTGCTCTTATAAACGGAGTGATTATATACGGTCTTCAGAGCAATGGGTTCGCTTCTTCCTGTTTATGATGCTGTGTGCAATGTCCAAGATCAGGTTTCTTTCGAAGCTTTTCTGATTGTTGAGGAGCCTATCACCATCAGTTCTTGTGTATTTCCTTATCTCCAGTGCCCCATACGTCAACATTCTCTTGTGGTCCTTTTCAAACTTCAGGATCGTCATGATCTCGTGCATGGGTGCAAATGAGCGTTTCTTCTTGATGAGGTGGTCCGAAAAGGCAGACTTCCCATCGCCATTGACCCATGACCTGCGAGGCTCGGTGAATCTTTCCTTAAAGGATTTTTTTGTCGAACGACATAAAAGCATCCACATTTGGGGCATGTGAGCATGTAAACCCGACAAGCCAAAAAAGTTCCTCTGGGTTTGGTCACTGTCCTGCCAGATCAATATTAACGTACATTTACTGAACCCGACAGGACAACCAAACCTGGAGGATACTTTCTTCGACTTGTGGGGTTTACAAGCTCACATGCCCCACATGTGGATGCTTTTATGTCAGTTCGACAAAAAAAATCCTTTAAGGAAAGATTCAACAGGCATTGCAGGTCATGAGTCAATGGCGATGGGAAGTCGGCCTTTTTGGACCACCTCATCAAGAAGAAAAGCTCATTTGGACCCATGCACGAGATCATGACGATCCTGAAGTTTGAAAAGGACCACAAGAGAATAATGACGTATTAAGCACTGGAGATAAGGAAATACACAAGAACTAACGGTGATAGGCTCCTCAACAATCAGAAAAGCCTCGAAAGAAACCCGGTCTTGGACGTTGCAACCGGCATCATAAACAGGAAGATGCGAACCCATTGCTCTGAAGACAGTATATAATCACTCTGTTTATAAGAGCAGATTGATGAAATCCTACTCAGCAACTTTTATGTATATATTATTAGTAACTTTCCTTCAATCCTTTGTAATTATTTAACCAATACTGTAAGCTTCTTTGTAACCCACCAGTCAGCTTTACCTGATAGGTAAGCATATACCATATATTCAGTGGAGTCGACTGATATACAGTTTTCTAGGTTTCTTTATTAAAACACTACCATTTTGCTATTTCAAGCCTCATTATTCCCCTATTCAGCAAAATAGACCAAAGATGCAACTACTGGTATCAGATTTGAAGATTAAAATAATTACATAGCTTTTTACCTCAGAACTTATCCTGTTCACAGTATCATCTGTTTTTTCTTCTGCAGAAGAAACTGTAAATAAACCAGTGTCACTGGACTCAGCAGAAGCATTGCTTCCAGTTCGTTCAAGTTTCTTTTTAGCATCAACATCGATGAAACTTTCATAACCTCCAATGTCAGGTACGATACCACTTTCTAAAACATGCATGGAAAAATATTATATTACCACACTTGCAAAATGAACAGCATAAATTTAAATAAAAAAAATTTTAACAAAAAAAAAAAACAAAAAACAAAACAAAAACAAATAAATAAATTGAAATTTCACAAAAGAAATTTCAGCAGTTTCTCTAACAAGTATAAGCATGAATAACTGTACACTATTATTGAATGTTATTTCAAATATTAAACATTATACACAAACCAACGTGCTAGAAGCATTTATATATACCTGCAGAGCACTGAGACTGTTGAGTGACTGATCTATGACGATGAAGATTATTAGGACTATCATTTGGATCAAACCCCAAATTCAATGCACCATAAAGGCTATATGAAGATTGGCTGCTTCCAGAAGAGGAACTGCTCACTGAGATGATAGAATGTGGTCTTTTATTGTTGCGAAACTGTTCGGATGACATCACTGCTATGGAATTGCGATGTTTAGGACCTAATTTTTAATTATTTTAAAAGTGATAATCAAAAAGATTTATGGATAAATCTTCAAGAAAATCTTAAAAGTAAATAACACTTTAACACTATTTTTAGCTTCTTACCTTTAGCTAATTGATTTATATTGACAGATCGATCACTAATTTGATCATCACTCGGTTTAATATCCAAGCAGGGTTTATTTCCAATTCCCATGGAAGACATTTCTGCCAAGCGCAATTCTAAAAGAAGATGCAAATCATTTAATTTACTTATATCAAATAAAGATTTAATAAGATCATTCCAAATAAAACCAAAAAATTGTGTGATTGTATTTCAGGTGGTATCTTCTTAAATGGTGCTTGCTGAAGCTTATCAATGAAAATGATACTATTTCATTTGAAATAATGATTACTGAATATCTTTACTGTGACTGTCTTTGTTAATCTAAAATTATAACATCAGTTTGCAAACTGATTGACTAAATTATCTTGCTGACAATTATTCTTTGCTGTGACTTATAATTCCATGAAATTATAATTTCCAAACTCTTTAACATGGAATTCTGGGGAGAGTTAAAACAAAAATTCTTTACCATGGGGAGGGAGTTTTGGAACTCTTTATTAAGAGGAATTCATTATATGAGAGTTCGTTATAGCGGGTTTTCAACCTGTATCAATCTAATAGGCAGCAGATTAAATTGCATTAGCCATTAAATTCTTTTATTTCGTTTTTTATTTTATTCCAGGTTCTGGTGTCTCGTCCTTTACTTAACATATATTTTACAATACATGTGTTATGATTCTGTTGCCCTCTACCATTTATTTCTAGGAGTATTAGACCATATGCCATCATATAATCTGAAAATATATTTTTAAAGGAACTTTTGTAAGGTTGCATTATTGCCAACCTGATATTAAAAGATAACGATATTTTTATCAAAGTGCTGGTCTTAATACCTTAACAAAGCTAAATTATTTTTGTTAATTAAATTATTGGTTATCATATTAAAGGATTACCAGTAAATACAGAAGAAGGGGAAAAATATTACCTCTGTTTCTAAGCGCTTGTTTCCATAACAACTTGGAAATTTCCTGAACCCATGCTTGTTTGATGTCTGCATTAGGTGCTTGAAAAGTATACGTATCATTTATCTTACATTTACGAAACCATATTTCAAATTTTGTGTTACTCTCTCCTACTCTCTCAGTTAAACCTATGTCAGCCATCTGAAAAAGTAAAAAGATCATTTACTTAAAAGGTAGTCAAAAAAACTTCATTCATCTTTAAATTTTATTTAAACAAGAGCCCTTATATTTGTATTAAACTTTACAACTCCTTAAATTTAAGTAAAATGTCATGTCCCTCCCTCATTAGATTTAGTTATACAAAATTAGCACCATTTTTAATTACAGTTATGTAGAGTGCACTGTACTTCATTAGCATAATATCTCCAATTCTGATATTTTTTTAGCTGGAGCTTTTCTTCATGTGATAAACATTAAACATTATGTTGCCCTTTGTTTATTTTATTTTATTATTGTATTGTGCCCGCTTGGCCTAACTTGTCGGTTTTCACCATACTGGCCTCGTTGGGCACTATTGTAATTGTTGTAACCTTTTCCTCTAATCCACAAATAAAATCATAAGCACCCAGACATATCAACCTTTTTCAAGAACAAAAAAATTATAATCTGAATATTCACACAATTTGCTTTTGGCTAGGTTTTATTTCATCATACTAACAACTCGCTTGAACATTAAAGCATTTTTTATTGAACTTCAGAGGTTGTACATTTTAAATAGCATTCAATTTGCCCAGCAAGGCATTCCCAATATGCATCTTGAATTTCTTCATAGCTGAACAAGATGCAGACCAGAGAGTAACCATCTTATTGAGTAGGCCTTACTCTAATTTTAGAGCAAACTTCTTTCCTTGAAGATGCATATTTTAACACCTTGCATGTACCCTTCATCTAAGAGATAACTTGATAATTTTATTCAATTTTGTTGCCATATGTTGTTGAACAACATTATTTAAGATGATATCGTCTAAGATTAGATGATTTTCAGATGGATTCCCCAAAGCAACGTTTTGTTCATTATAACTTTTTTTGCGTACATGTTCTCCATGTGGGAAGAACATGGTTTCTATCTCCTTAGGCATTTTTCCATGCATTCACAATGTGGTGCTACTGCTTCTGCGCTTGCATTGTAGATGCTGTGAAACTCATCTATTCTACAATATATAAAATATTTTAAAGCATCTTACCTTAACACTATTCTTATACTGATAAATACTGTGCCCATTTTTAACTGGATTTCTGCGAGCCTTGCTGAAAATTATTATATCTTCAAACAAGAAAACATGCCGCAAGCATTTACGAGATCTTCCTTGAAAGACTAGAAATTCATCTTGACATAACAGACGGCCCTGTTCTTTAAGATCCACCTATATATAAAGGTTGGAGAAAAAAATTATATTTACAAAACCATCTAACATTTTCTGAAATACTGTAGGTTTTTGTTTTATTGCATATTCTGCAATATTCTTATTGAATTCTGTAAGCTATAAATATTTTTATGAATATCTTGTATAAACAACATTCATTATTACTAAGTAGCTTATATACACAAATAAATTGAAAAATGACAAATTTTCTTACATCACTCTCTCGTATGCAGTCCATAGCAAGAAGATCGTTCCCATGTCGCAACTGAAATTTAACCATGTCTTCTGCAGCTTTTAAATTTGTATATTCAGGATGTTTTTCAGGGCACTCTTTCAACAACTGCTTTAAAAGGAGTGCATACTTTCCCATACGTTGAACAGGCTTTAATAAATAGCTAGCTAAGTCCATTTTGTCTCCAAGTTCCTGCTGTTTTGTCTGGAAATATTTAAAAACAAGATAAAAATAAAATAATATTTAGACATAATAAAACAGCCTAAAACAGCTTTTACAAACCTTTACATCAATTTGTTTGAGGTGGGTGGGGGTCGTTTATTTGACTACCGTATATTAAGTTGCATAATTTTGTATCCAATTTTGAGTGAAAAAAATTGGGGAGCCTAGTTAAAAATGCCCGTCAATGGGCTGCCTATCGGTGTTGATAGTTTGTTTCACTACCAGCTTTTGCCACGTTTGATTGAATAAAATTCTACTTATATTTTATTAAATTAATATTTATTTTGAGTCAACTATTCTAAAAAATTTAGAAAACATTGCTTAGAATGACTTCTTGTGTGAAAAACTTTAATAAATTTCATGATCTAGGATCAACCAGAGGTCCCTGGCATCCATTTCTCATGATGTTCCCCAGTTTCCTTCAATTTCAGGTTATGAATTCTTATCCTTCCCTTATACTTACAGGAGAATCCCATGAAGGTGTAAATTGCAGATTCATACCAATTGAAATAAGTTACTCAATTGCTAAAGCTACTATTGATACATGCAAAATAAGAAATCACTAAATTTTGTTACTTTCAAAATAAACAAGGAAAACTCAAAAATTTGAGCACACATAGCCATACAAGGACTATTGTAAAAGACTACTTTGCGTGCATACGTGTGCTTGTGTCTGTGTGTGTGTGTGTGTGTGTGTGTGTGTGTGTGTGTGTGTGCGCGCGCGCGTGTGTGTGTGTGCATGCGCGCACGCGTGTGTGTGTGTTTTAATTTCTTTCTTCCACTACTCAGCAATAATCACAAATCTACTTCACATGAAAGTAATGAAAGTAGCAGCAGATGACAATTGAATGAATTCTCAAGTTTCTAAACAAACTTAAAGTTTTTAAAAATAGGTTATTATAATTAGCTAATTGCCTCTCAGTTATAGGAAAAAAAAAAAAAAAAAAATCTGTATAGTAATTAATAACCATTTCCTTAATTTCTTATTTCATTTTATTAATTAATTCGATAACCTTTGTAAATTTTCCAGGGCTAATACATGTATCATGTATTCGCAAGTGAAACAACGGCAAGGCTGTCGAATGATACTTTGTGTTGGTAAGGGAGTATGTATTGCAGTGCTTTATAATTTAAATAATATTCATGGATGCTTACCTCATCTTATAAATTATTTCAGCAAATTTGTACAGCAAATATAAGGTTTTGTGCTTAATAACACAGCACTAACTGTAATTCTTTTGTGACCACCGTTAACGATTTTGATTCCCCCTTACCGCATGTTTTTTTCAACTTTTCACTTTAGATTTAAACAAAGTGCTACCGTTGTTGTGCAACGCCATTGCTACTAAGGTATGCTTGCGCGCAAACGAAGTGTGTCCTAAACCTTCGTGGGGTTCCGTGGTTAGTTTTACAGTAAGTGTACAAAACAATAAGGAAAAACTCTAGAATGGAACTAACTATAAGGTGTGCCCAAATGAAAAAGACTATGGTTTAACTGAGTATTTTAATTACAGAATATTTTAAGTACAGATAATATATAGCATGATCCTACTCATAATTGCCATAGATATGATGCACTGATCCCAGAACGTAAGAAGCAAATGGGTTCCTTCAGTGTAAGAACTCCCGGGTTGCATAGAAATTCATTTTTCCACAGTGTTCTGCACTTCCTTGTCAGAGGTGAACCGATGACCTTTCAGTGATTTTTTATAAGAGGCCAAAGGTATGCGAATCACATGTAGAGATGTCAGGGCTGTTTGAGGAATTCCCATTGAAATGTTTTCAGCAGGTGGAGGTTCTTCTTGGCCACATGTGGCTTAGCATTGTCCTGAAGCAGCACTTATCTCTTTCAAGAGCTTCCCTCTGTATTCATTTTTGATGGCCTATTTCAGGTTCAGTACCATTCAGCGTTAACTGTTTCACCCCATTCCAGCCTGTCCACAAATATAGGTCCTATTTTGTCAAAAAAGAAACTGAGCATCACTTTTCCGGCCTTCATGGCAGAGTGAGCTTTTTTTTTGGATGTAGAGAGCAGAGATGGTGCCACTTCAGGATCATCCATTTGGAGGCAGTTCGATTAGATACAACAGCGCAACGGTTAAAGTCTCCATTTTATTTGGGCACACCTTAGATAAAGTGAAAACCTTCAATCACAAGGACAAAATACTTATTTTAATCTGTCCTTGTGGATTAAATATTTTCACTTCATTGACAATAAATATGCTGTAATTGAATATTTAGATGTCACTCCTCCTAGAATATGTCAACTTTCATTAATTCTTAAATATTTACCTTAAAAAATGCAGATCCATATTCTAACATCAGATCATCGGATTTCGGCTTATTTTTATTATAGAGTGCATATAGATAAAATTGGCGTTCCTATAAATTACAATTTAACCAATATTGTAAACCATAAGAATGCAAAAGAGGAAAAAAAGGAAGAAAAAAAAATGCATAAGAATACACTACTCACATATTTGAGGAAGCAAAATCCAATACGAAATGGAAAAGTTTCACATTTTTCCAACTCTTGAAGAAAATACTGGTTGTGGAATTCAAAAATTTTTTCAATATTGCCAAAGACAACATTACGTTTTCCCCTTAAAGCTTGAGGTATATCTTCGCGGAGAAGTTCAGGAATGTAATTCTGTTAACATAACAGGGCAAACATTTTAGAAGTGTTAATATTAAGTCAAAGTTACTTTATTTGCTTTACGATTAGTAATATTTTGGAAATGCTTACTTCAATTATATATTCTAAAGACTTAACATAGTCACGTTCTGTTTGGATCATTTCACTTAATATAAGCATTAAAGTTCTGAAAATTAAAAAAATCAATACATGAGTACAGCGGTTTCCATACCAACATAAAATCAAAGTAATTTCCCAAGCAACAACTTTATGCTTGTTAAAGTTATTAAAAAAAAAAAAAAAAAAAAAAAAAAAAAAAAAAATGGGACAGTGAAGAGAAAATGAAAGTTTCTCCCTTATAACACAGACCAGTTTATTCTTTGAATGAAATATTTTCATTTTCTCTCCTCACACTAAATTTTTTTCTTCCCAGATCCTTGGAAAATCAAATTTGATGATTTTCATCACACTTAGGTTCGATTACTGTATTTATTCCACATAATTATTCCACAAATATGAAACCTGAATTTATACATCAGTTTTTTTGCTACATCGGTTACAAATTCTTTTGCTACATCAGTTACAAATCCTTTTGCTACATCAGTTACAAATTCTTGGAATTGCCATAACACACTGTCAAACTCTTCAGGCTGGAGGCGATGCACATCTACAAGAAGTGTTAAAATTGATTTGAAATTTTTAACACACGAATGTCCATCTGTGGCCATTAATTGGGGGGTCTAAACACTTCAGGTGACGAACAAGAGAATACTGGATGGGGTTTTTAACTAGTAGTTTTGAAAGTAGTTCTTGTAAAAATGTTCTGTATTGTATTCGGAAATCCATAACTTGATGCTCACTAACATTCTTTGATATCAAACTCTTTGCTATTGTTTCTGCTTGAAAACCAATATCAATTCTTTTGTAATGGCAACACACATTGCTATCATTGAAATCTAAGTTAAAGAGCTGTATAATTGAAGATGCTTCATCCATTACAGTCTTCTTAATAAAGCGATTCATTAAACTTCTAATAATTTTCTCCATATCCTTACCCAGAAATGGAAGCAAAGGTTTATCTGACTGATATCCTTTTAAAAATGGCAATAGCTATTTAGCAACCGAATTAAAAAAAGTGTAACTTTGGTATGGTAAAATAATCTTGTAAGAATTTGTGTACTACATCAAAGGAAGCAGTGCTAGGATTTTTAAATACTTTTTTGCTAATTTCATTATCGTATTTTTCAAAATATGACCAAAGTTCAATAGCTCTCTCACAAGCAGGTGAATTTTCTAGCCATCTGTGTGGACAAAATTTGAGTGGCATTTTTGGTGCACCTATTTTATCTACAAAATCTTCTCTTCTTGCAGGAGAATCTTTGAATAATCTGTACATGCTTGTAAGAAGTTTTTCAATTCCTCATCCACTAGACATGGTTCCATGTCTAAATGAATTGTTCATTATATGGATGCCACAACTACCAACATTTAAAAGTGACACATTAAAATCAGAAGAAATCGAAGCTTGAAACGAATCAAAAAATTTCCAGTTCACATTTGGCCCATCCATTGATAATTGAAGAATATTTTTTGTTGGCAGGCATTCAATACATTGTCGAAACAGTTCCATCATTTTATCTGCTGTTGCATGATCCAAGAAGACTGAACTAAAATATCTTGTTTGGATTTTACCATCTTCCCATAATCTAACGTGAAAATCCATTTGTTTTGTTTGAGTATATTTGTTTAAACTCTCATCAAATAAAATTATGAAATGTTTATTTTCACGTTTAATATTACTGACAAGAAGGGATTTAAAATAAGGAGCCAAGCAAAAGCAACAGATATAGGCACATTTTTTACTCCGCAGAAGAAATTTTCTGCTATCACACTGTCCAGAAACATGAGTTTAAATAATAAATCGTTACCAGCACATGAACGATAGGAATAATGACTTTTAACTACCTTTAATGCCCAAAGTGTTTCGGCTTTGATCGTCGCATTTTTCTCCCGAGGAATTCGCAACGTTGAAGATTATGAGACTGAGGTTGTTGGCATATCTTTACTAGATTTATCCACTAGCAACTGATCAAGCGTATTGTTTTTATCACGTTTTTCGAAGAGCGAACGATGTTTTTTTACCTTTCATATGGCTCGTTAATGCAGATTCACCCGTACTGGAAATATCCACGTTCTTCACGTATAAAATACATTTTGCAATGTGACAATTATTAATATCTTTTGATATCCAACTTGCATAGACAGGATTTTTAAGCCAAAGTTTGTTGAATGAACATTTATCCATATTTCGAATGAAAATTTTTTTTATTAGCGTGCCTTGAATTATTAGTGAATACAGCAAACAGAAAACGAAAGTAAAACAGAAGCGTTAGTGACTACAGCGACAATTTTATGAATTAAAGAATGAACTACAAATGGTCGGTTTTCAAGGATTTTCCAGGTTCATCTAAGAAAACCTTCATTTTTCCCGAATATTTAAGGCCTTGAAAAAAAAATTATGAAATTCAAGCATTTTCAAGGTTTTCAAGGCCGCGTACGCACCCTGTACAGAGTGTTTGTGAATTGTGTGTTGATACCATTGTTGATACTTATTGTTGCAAAAACTTTGTCTTGCATTGTTGGTCATGAGATATTTCTCATTAATATGCCCTGCCATAACTATGAATATCCATTTTTTATCAATAATTATTATTTTTTCAAAATCTGAGGTAGACAGTGACCTTCCTCATGCTCTGAAGGTCATGTATGCGAAATTTTATCAAGATCGGAATAAAACTGTAGATTTGTATAAAAAACAAACAAACAAACAAACATCCTTCTTTATATATATAGAAAGATAGCATCTACAAAGTTTTCTTCCAAATTAATACAGTACCTTAAATTTGTATAGATATAACTTTGATAGTGTGACCTGCATCATAGGACATACTATTAGTTATATCTATGGGATGGCCATAGTCATATCTGTGGATGTCCATGGCTTGACTGCATGTTCCTGGGATTGTCAAATTAAATCCCCCCCAGTAAAATGCAGTACCATAAAACGACATGTAAGATACATACAATATCTCAAATAAAAATCAATATTTTACTTTGGATTTGTAATCCTTATCAATATGAAATTTACAAATTCCTATCCCCCCTTCATTCACTCCCTTCATATCCTTCCTACATATACATAGATTGAATAGTAAACTTTATATATAACTAACCTTCTGTGTTTTATCTGTTCACTTGACAGATCACCTTCAGAATCTAAACCTGAAGATAAATTGAGGCTCAAAGCTGATCCACTGTTATATAAATGACTGTTGACCGATACAGGTGGACATATTTTATTATTTACTAATCCAGTGGATGGCGAATGAGTAATTTCTGCATTGTGGCGGTCTTCAGTTCCCAATCTGTATAAATAATATACATTAAAATTACAGACTTGTGCAATTAAAATAAAATTCTCTTTAATAGGAAAAAGAAATATTATACGTAATATTTCATTAAACCGTTTGACTTAATTGAGGATATTAATAAACGTCCAATTCTCCCTTCTTCCACCAAAAAACATTGCATAAATTCTTATCTTACAGTACTGCACATTAAAAAAATTCTAGCCTGATGAATAGTTATGTATCTTGGTAGTCATTAAATTAAATTTAAAAAAAAAAAAATTTTTTGGAGAGCTGCATCGTTCTGTTCACAATGGCGATTCTAAAAAAAGCATTTGCCAGCAATCATGAGGGAAACTAGATTAGGCACCTAGTCGTTCTTGTAGTAGAGGATACACCCAATAATTCTTTTTTTCCTTTCTCTGTTTATGCATAAAGCCACTGCAACTATATCTTCCACATGTATTTCGAGAGGCGATTCAGATTCATTTTCTGCCTGGTTGCCAGTCTTTGGCTTTCTATCTTCTGATTGGTTGCAAGCAACTGGTCGACAATAGATAAAAGGCCTTAGTGTTTTTTTTAATTTGGCAAACGTACAGTAAAGACTTCAGAGAAACCTAGCCTAACAGTCACTTCTTGAGTCAATCACATTTTTTCCCATAAAACTAGAAGTGCCTCCATTTTGTCAGCATGTGAAAGATTTAAATTTTAATCTGGAAAATTTTATATGCTACTGTTTATTAGTAATATTATACAGTCAAATCTCACTAACTTGAGAACCTCGATATCTCAAAAAAAAAAATTTATTTTCCTACATTTTCACTATTAATTTAATGTAATTTTCCCTCGTTATCTCGAAACATTTTCTTGGAAAACTTCGCTATGTTGAATTTTGACTGTGCCTTTAAAATCATTAGTTGAGGTTTTTTTTTCATAAAGAGAAATTTTTCTTATGAAAACGAAAAAAAATTGACGTCACTTCTATTTAAGTTAAACAATTCTTGTGCATTACGAAAAAAATTCAAGAAAAATTTTTGATCTCATTGGCAAGTCTCGATGCGTACGAGATGATCGAGCATGCACAGTTTGCACATTTCCGACACTAGTGGCCCTACTAATACATGGCATACAGGCGACATTAACTCATTATACAGGTGCCATTTTATATCCTATTCTCATAATTTTCGCTATCACTAATAACCTAAAAATCTTGATTTATTGGCAACCCTTCATATCTCGAAACCACTTTTTCACCAATCGTCCCCCCCCCCCCCCCACCCTGTTCCTGCAAAATTCGAGATATCGAGGTTTGACTATATTTAATTTTAAATACATTTTCATGTGGCTCCAGAGTTCACTTTAAATTCTCAAAGTCAGTGATATTTTGACAAGATTAGGAGAATTATTTCTTGAAAATAATTTGACAATAATAGACAAGGATTCCAATGTTGCATTCAGTGCCATAAATGGACACAAGTTGGCATTTATACACTATTACATTCATTACATACAAGAAATGTAATGCTATCAACTGTTTATCCTAGATATTATAAGAGGACAAAATTCAGTCATACCTTGATATAAATAGAATTATCAAAAAATTAATTCCTTTATAAACTAAAAAGCTGATTTGCAAAAACAAAAAGAAATAAGTAGAGTATTATCAGATACAGATTTTCCAACAGTTCAAGAACACAAATTAAGATCTCAAAAATATTTCATGTAAATCTCTCCTATGTACTCAATTAAATAATGAAAATTTTAACCAAATTAAAAATTAATAATTTTGGAGTGAAATAAAAAAAGTAGATTTACAAATAAACAAGAACTATTAAAGATTTATAATTTCATATAAGAATACATAGTTTCATTTTTAATACACTGTGATCAAAGTTTCTCCCAATTCCTGTACTTTGGCACTGAATCCAAATCTTGACAAAAATAAATATTGTGTTGAACCTCCCTTTGCTTTTAACATAGCCTCTACTCTCTGAGAAGGACCTCCAAATTTATGGTAGATAGATTTTGAAATTTTCTTTCATTTTTCCCAAACAACTTTTATGAGTTAGCACAGATGTTGGGCAATGGGCCTAGCCTATAATCCAATCATCATTCCAATTCATCCGAAAGTGTCATTGGGATTTATGTCACATTGGGCTCTATGCACGCCAACCTATTTCTTCAACTAATCTCCTCAGGCTATTCCTGTTTTGAGACAAGGAACATTTGTTGGTGCAGGAATGGTTCAATCCAAAACTATTGCCACATTGTTCGCAATACAGAATCGTCCAAAACGTCAAGGTAAGCTGCAGACAGTTCCTGTTACTGGAAAAATTTAGCCCATTACAAACCATGAAAACGAGCCCTATACAAGACGCTACCGCTTACAAACTTCACAGTGGACCCCCACACAATCCGGCTTGAAGCATTTTCCGGGCATCCACCAGACCAAAGTTTAGCTAGCTGTGTGTCAGTGTAAACAGCTCCCTAAGCCATGTTCCAGGGTCCAGTTTCAGTGAGTTGCATGCCATTCCTAACATCAATTTGATATGATTCTGCTGATGTGGACACTGAACAGAAGCACAGCCATGAAAACCTAGGATCCTCAGTTCTTGGAAAATGGCATTTCGGAACTCTGTAGCAATTGCTTCAACTGAAGACATGTGATTGCATCAAGTCACACGTCCTAGCATTTGAGTTTCACTGATATTGCTCCTTGAAATTTCCACTTGACAACGGACATCCTTACAACTGAACAGGGTATTTGTAGAATGATAGTCATCTAGTATGCAGAAATCTCATGATTTCCACTTGTTGCATAGATGACATCCTTTGATGATACCATGTTGAACTCAAAACTATTGAGTGATCCACAGTGCAATAATATGAATTACAGAGTAGTAAGGCACGTTTCCATTTATATTACCGTAGACAAAATAGACATGTAAATTAGAACACAGCATTGTTTTGGATGGGTACCAGTTCAGATATTTGATCACAGTGTATTTTTAAATAAATAATACCTGTAATATCGGTTCTCACTAATCTGTTATTAACAGATATAAGTATATTTTAAAACTTTTATTAAAAAATTCTATCTTACGTTTGTATGCTCTCCAAGCTTCCCTTTTCAAAATCTTTATTTGAATCCTTATCAAGTAGCCGGTAAACAGATTCTGGAATCCCTTTTTGCCAAGGTTCACTTTCGAACTGCCAAGTCTGACTACGCCGCATATATTTTTTGTGTGGTTTGGAATGATGAGGAGTAACAATCTCTGCTCTCTCCATGGAAGAATTACTAACATCATTCACAAATGCTGTTAACTGCACACCTGATGAAGTATCAGTCAAATTGGTTGTATCTTGTTTGACTATCACAGATGAAGACTGTTTAGGAGAATTGACTGAAGGTGATGTAGAAGACGAGGTATATTCAGGAACCACACTATCTTCCATGTAGCTTTCCTCGTGCTCTGAAATGTAAGAGTCTAACTGATAAGTTTCTCTAAAGAAAGAAGAATATCCCTGAGAGACATAACCTCCTGTTGGTGAATAACCTGTGGAAGGCATAACTGCAATTGAACGTCGCCGTGTGAAAGGGAACAAAAGATTGGAAGGAGTACTTGTCCAGGAGGGTTTTGAGCCACTCAAATTAAGATCACTTTCAGAATTCAATGAACATTCATTTACAGAATCATCTTTTACTTCAGACTGAATGCGGGCTTTCAGAAAAGTTGCTTGGCGTGTTTGGATCAGATCAATAGTCTCTTGACAGCGAGCTTGTGCAACCTACAACGAAAAAGACCAATTAATTTTGACAGACCATTAAATTCTGTTTCTTAAAACGCTTTGAATTGCATTAAAACTTACTTTCGACTGTTCTACAAATTTTTCATTTTGAAGTTTGTTTGCTAAAGTTGTCATATCTGAAAAAGTTTCATCTGCCAAAGGAGGGTGAGCATTTAAGTAATTTTGTAATGTTTTCATGCACCGATCCAAATGAGCACAGGTCATATTTTCCTCCATTTTCAACCTGGACACAAATTTCATTGCTTCTAATGCCCATTCATAAGCCTAGAAATAAAATCATCGTTATTGCCAAAGTAAAATGCAAAGGAAAATTTGCATTAATAAACTTATTAAGCTTACTTTATCTAACATCTGGTAGAATTTTGATGTATCTTCCAGTCTTTCACGGGTATCTTCAAGTCGCTCTGAGAAGCCCTGAAGGTGATTTTTTAGTGACGAGGTCAAATCCTTCATTGCTGACATATCATGAATATGAGTTTGGCTTAAAGAATTTGCTTCTTCAAGCAGATCATTACCTTTTTCAATGTTACGCTAATAAAAAATGAAAAAAATAAAAAATTAAGAAAAAATTGAAATTAAATTACAAGAGATTTTCGTGCACTCAAAATTTTTGAATGATGTTTTAGATATAGAATGTATCAAAATTTCATTAAGCATTTCAAATATGCAATACTCAAAAACAAATTAAGGAAAAAAGTACTTCAAATAATAAATTTAAAAAAAATTGGAAACAAACTCCAGATCATAACCATGAGCAAGAAGTAACAAGCCATTAGTGCAATCCTTATAAATTTCACATATTTAATCTTATAGCATAAAAACAAGTACTAAAAGTTTATAAGCATAAAATTTCAGATAAAGAAATTGCTAGAGCATAAACCTTGAAAGTATACAACAACTTTTAAATTCAAAGTAAACCTTAATTGTAACTATTAAAATATCAAATTTTATGTGCTTACTTTAAATTTTCTTAATGATAAAACAGAAAGATCCATTTCTATCAAGTGCCTGATTTTTTTTTGAATGTAAAAAAAAAAAAATTTTTCTTGGTCACCAAAATTTCCTGTTAACATCAACCTTGTAGCATCAACAAGAATTTACTGACAAAGAACAACCTCATCAATACTTCAAATTCCTTTACAAATAGCATTGTTGCTTAGTTACTTTTTAAAAAATATACCCATTCACATTCTTCCTGTCATTTGAAATTATCACAGCATGATAAAAATGAGTTCAAGTAAGAAATAATTACAATTGTGATAGCATTGACGTCAATGGGAATTTAAAAGAAAAAAAAAAGTTCTTTTAAACAGATTTAAGTATAATTAAAAATCAAAAAGCAGCTGCAATTAAACACTAAAATTCATACTTTCTATTCACAAGATCAGTGAAGAAATTTCATCATGCACTGTGCTTTATCATAAGTTGTGAAACCAAATCACACCAGTCAGTTTTGTGAGGCTGGTTCAAATAAAACTGACCCGGACATTCAGGTGCAGATGTTGCAACATTTGGTCTCAATCTCAACTATTTGAGTGGCCACTTAATAAATAAAAGCTTTCATAAACCTAAAATATGCAAATTTCACTTAAAAGGAATGCTTTTTAAAAATTGAGAAACTTTAAAAGTTATTGGCTAACTCCTTCCCCTTCCTTCCTTCTCTATTTTAATGCAACTAGAAAATTTGCAAAATAAAGAATGAAAAAGTTTTAAATAGCTAGTTACCTAATAACAGACAAGCTAGAGACAGGACTGGCAATTCATCTTACTATTAATTCAAATTTAGCTTGTCACCATAGTAAATAACCCTCTACAAAGAAATTCAACTGCTTAAAATTATCTTGGTCTTTTTTTCCAACGACAAAAAAAAAGTTCAATAAATAATTTTATCTTATCAAAGTGAATTGCATCTTTAAGGACAGTTGCCACAATGCTTCAAATAATCAGCAACATTCATTTTGTCACGTTCTACATAAGGGAAATTCTGGGAAATATGCATAGATATATTTTACTTATAGACTCATTACGCTTAATCTATTATAGTTAATAGTTATTAATAAAAATACAAAATGAATAAAAAATAACAAAAATAATTAATCAAAAATCAAAATAAAAAGCTGACGTTTCAGATAGAGACTATCCTTTATCAAAGCAAAAAGGATAATTCTCTAATATTCTATTTGCTTTTAGAGAATTATCCTTTTGGCTTTGATAAAGGATAGTCTCTATCCGAAACGTCAGCTTTTTATTTTGATTTTTGATTAATTATTTTTGTTTATTTTATCTTATTTTTTATTCATTTTGTATTTTTATTAATAACTATTAATTATTGTATTCCAGGGTTCTTGTGTCTCGTCCTTCTCTAAATATATATATCCGTTCATTAATTATTATAGAAAATGTTTTCCAATCACCTGTATAAGCATGTAATCTTAAGAAATTCTTTGAAAGAGGATTTTTTTTTTTTTTTTTAATTTTGTAATCAAACTATGAAGACAAAGAAGCATGACAAGAAATAAAAATAAAATATCTTTTTGTATTGCTAGAATTAAACTTAACATGAAATTTAAAAAAAAAAAAATTATCAAACTTGATAAATAAATGAATAAAGAATCAAGAAATAGTCTTAGTTCAGAAAGCAATATTATTGATGTCTTAAAATGAAAAAGTATTCCAGAAGGATCTACCAAATCTTCATTGCAATATCATTATTATGGTAAATAAAATATAAATAACATTGGTGAAAACAATGTTAATATAAAGAAACAATTTCTATGGTGAAAACATAACCATAACCTAACTGTAACCAGTTAATTTTTTAAGCATTGTTGTAAATTCATAAATTCAAATTTCTAAGGAAAGCACAATAGAAAATAAAATTCAGAAGAGATGTCCAAAATCCCCATCTAAATTAAATTTATGAAGGATGAAAACCTGATCATTTTTGGATAAATAAAGGATGTGTAGCCTTTTCCAATGAAGTGGTTTCACTCTGAAACCACCATCAAGTTTGTATTTGTTTTTCTTACACTGTGGTTCTAGCACGAAACCACCTCATAGATATTGTTAAAACTACTGCCATCTTGAAGTCAGTACCTTGAAGCCACATGTACCAAAAGAATTACTAATGGTTCATTCAAAACAATGCCCATTTATGAAAACTGAAGACGTTGTGCTCAGAGTATCACGACAGAAAAACCACCTAGAACAAGATGGTATTTGTGCATTTGCAATGTAGGATATGTTTAACACCTTCAATAAATTGTTTCATGCCCTACAACTCAGGAATAATGGTTTCATTGTTTAAAAAACACATTGTTTCATGGATTAAAAAATACAATATTTCATTGTTTTTACCTTTTTCCAATGTATTCAGTTGTTAAATAGGTATAGTAATAAAGAACATTTACCAAATTATTTGTATTTTGTCTTGTTTTAATTCGTGCATGAAAGGGTTAAGCTACAATGATTGCATTAAAAACCTGCAATTTGTTTGGAAATCATCTTTACAAGCATAAGAGTCTTTACAAAATTAATTAATATTTAAATAAAAAATAGAATTACCAACAGGTCTAGCATCCAAGAGACCTGAAATCTTCAATATGCAGATGGGAAATTTTGAACTCTTAATGAAAAATTATGAATAGGAAATGAATTTTTTATAACATGTTGCTACACAATGGAAAGAATGCATTATGTAAAATGGGTAATTAAATTTTAATCTATATAAGGTTTTAAAAAAAAATGATAAAATATAATTGCATTGATGCTATATAAAATTAGATAGGAGGGATGGGAGGGGGGGGGGAGCAATGATTCTTAACTTTAAAACAACCTTCAAAGTAATTTTATATCTGTAATCACTATCAGAACAATCTATTAAGCAACAAATGTTCTCCCTCAATGTTATGATAAGAACTTAATTACAGTAAACACATTTGTAAAAATGTTTACTTTAAAGCACCAATAAGAAATCAATTAAATGTTATTTTATTCTTCTTGTTGCTTGACTTTACTGGTTGAATTACTTAGAGATTACAGGTATATACAGATTATATACCAATCAATATTCTTAATACAGTCAGCCAAAAATATTTATACACACTTCATCCAAAGGAAAAAGCAAATGTAAGTATTGAAATACTAAATTCATACAAACAACAAAGGATAATTTAAGTCACCTGACTTCTACAATTACAATGGATGTTCAAAATGGTTAATATAAGCTTCCAGATACTTTGATTGCAGTAACTTGCTATGCTTATCCACTATCATTTCAGCTCTCAAAGTAGTATCTTATACCTCTGTGGTCTTCTTCAATCAGAATTGTATTCATTAGATTCATTTTGGAAAAACCTTAATGCAACTCAGCTCGTATGCCACCTAACTTCACAAAACTTGGACAGTTTACTGGGAGGGTATAGCTCATTAATTGTTCCAATTTAGGAGCACATACGTCCATTGCTTTCGGAGATAGGTGCTCATGGACATCCAAAACACAAGAGCACCGTACATAGAGCAGTTAAGAGCAGCATATATATCGGCAACGAGCATCCAGAGATTAATTTGGTAGGAGTGACCTAACAAAAGCAGAATTGTTCCTCACAAACAGGATTGTTAGCCACATGCAAATCATTTAAACCTCGGATAACATCTATTAAAGAATGTATACATTTTTTTTGACAGATTGTCTTGGAGAAAGTTCCAATAAGTATTTTGAACATACAAGGGTCTTTAGTCACAATTTTTTCAAATCAAAATTTATTTATATGAGGAAAATTATATGAGAAATGTTCATATGATTATACTTCCCATTTGAGTCAAGTAGGTTTTGTAAGAAAAAGGCAGGAAACAGGAAACACAAGCAAATAGAAAGAGTAGTATTTAATTCACACATTTTTCAAAAGTCATTTTTAGGCATGGTATTCCACTGTTTGGGGAGAAAGAACATCCTGTCAGCAAAAAAAACACTATCAAAAACAAGCAGGCCAGGCATTCTGTCTTCAAGAGTGATCATTCTCACAACAATACATGCCTGCATGTCGCAAAAGCGGTTGTGGATGCACTAGCCAAGAAGAAATGGGAGGTCATTGAAGCTGTAAACTCAGATTTATCCCCTTGAAACTTTCATTTCTTCAGGTCATTGAAGAAATTCCATAAGGGACAATAATTCAACACCAATGAGGAAGTGCTGGAAGCTGTTACAGACTGGCTCAAACAGCAACCCACATCTTTTTTCATGGAAGAAATTTCCCGCCTCCTTGAACTGTGAGATGCGTGCCTAAATGCCCTAATCGATGGATATCGATACAAATTAAAATGTAAAGATGTACCAATTAGAGATATCATTCAAGTGAGATGAAAAGAAGAATTTGGTTGTAAGGATAACAAACCTTTTCAGGGCTTTCTTAAAGGTAGTAAAAGGTACCAAGTGCGGATAGTCGATGGTATTCCTGCCCAAAACTTAACTCCTGCAAAAGATAAACATCTACTCCGGTAATTCAAATGAGACATGGGTAAGTGAATGTCGCCAGCCTGCCTAGTCGAGTATGCATGTCCTTCACTATTTAAGCGAATATCAAATAGTATAGGGGCCAAAAGCAACAAATTTAAAGACTTAAGTGTAAGAACAAAGTTGTAACTTATACATCTGATGGACCGTTAGAATGCCCAAGGAAGCAAAATGATGGGAAAGGGGGCGACTGTCTAGGTATATTCAACAAGGTATGCAAAAACCATTTTTGCAGTCTCAACAACCTAGTAAGTAGAAGTTGTAAGTAGAAGTTGCTCTCCAGAATATTATGCCATAAGTACGAGAGAATCTAGGAATAATATAGTAATATAAGGATACCCTGGGGGAAATAATATAACTAGATAACACCCCCTGCTTATTAAGATTAGACACTAATTCATTGATGTGCGGATCTCAAGATAAATCATGAGATAGAGTTAACCCAGGTATCTAAACGAGTCAACAACAGCAATGGCTTGATTCCCATAGTAGATCGAAGGAGAACTAGGAATATTATGCTAACGCATTGAAAAAAAAAACAACCTTAGTTTTGTCAACATTAACTACCAATTGGTTCAATTTGCTCCAATCATACAGCTGCTACAACGACTCATTTACAGCTATCAGGAGATTGTGAACATTAAGGTTACATCATCAGCATACATGATGATTCTAGATGAAGTAAAAACTAAGGGGAGATCATTGATGAACAAAGAGAATTAAAAAATAATGGCAAAAGGACTGAACCTTGTGGGATCCCTAAGTCCCTAGATTCCTACTGATGGTAGCTGATGACGAAATTGCATTTGCCTTTCCATAGATTTTGCTTGCATTAATTTATTATAGCGTTAATTATATCCGATATTATATGATAATATAGTACAGTAAAATCCCGTTACAACGTACCTCACATTAACGTACATTTCAGAATGTACAAATTTCAAATCCCAGTCCCAAACGTAGGTATTTTAATGCTAAAATGTTTCAGAATAACGTACCTCACTTTAATGTACATTTCAAATAACGTACTAATTTTACATTCCCTTGGTTAAATTATCCCTTCAGTACAATGTACATTGTTCACATGTCTTGCTCTGATTGGTCAATGCAGCCCATGCGAAAGTTACAACTGGGCCAATGGGCTAATTAAGCTAATTAAGCAGAGTTCACATTTCATTGGTTGGTCAGTGTAGCATATATAAACCCGGAAATCTCTGCATGCTACTCAGTCGGGATCCAATTTGTGCTGCAATTAGATTAGAGACCTTCACTTGACGGACGGTAAGATTATGTGTTTATTATAATTTATGTGCATGTAACAAGGTGACTAGTGATCGGGATAGGTAAGGGAATGAATAAAATAAAATGCATTCATGTATTCTTATGTTTTTCTATGAATATATGCATTGTTCACAAGCCCCC
>JAHWFO010023044.1:851954-874749 GCA_023313115.1 Rhysida immarginata | reverse complement strand
CTTTTTTCCCCCCCCCCCCTCCCACCTTCCCCTATGTGTTTCAAATGCAATCATGCAGATTTATATAGGGTCACTGTGCTGAATTAAAGAATTATAAGGGTTGCTCTGTTGCAGAATTAACAGCTTCCTTTGGAAATTCATTTAATTTACTTTACGATGCCAAGTATTAAATGCATTAGAAACAAAAAGAATGATCTCCCTACATATCCGAACTCACAGGATTCAAGCAGTGATTAGCAGTGATTTGATTCTAATCAAACTCTAAAACAATTTTTTTTTTTTACATTAATGAAAAGTTTCAACAGTTTTTAAAAATGTATCAAATTAAAGATCCTAAAAATCCTCCCCCCCCCCCTCAACAAGCATATTTAGAATCTACCTTCATTAAATATTATATAGATGCTAAATGCTTTTTTGTTTTTTTTTTAATTCAAATTTAAGAATACAAAGTTTAATGCACAATAATACAGGGCAATTCAAAATAAATGATACAAAAAGAAAAAATACCAATGCTATAATGAATTTTACCAAAAAAAAATAATAATAATAAATAAATAAAGCGTTAATCTTTAACTCTCGAAATTTCATTTGGTAACACTGACAGGCCTGCCACTTCCAAAATGCTCACTAAAGGCACTGTTATCCAAACTGGGACCATTAGCAAAAAGAAAACTCTAAAGAAAAGTTTAACGTCTGCTTCATTTTCCTCATTTTTCCCTTGCATAAGCATCCTGTCACCTCAAACCGTTTCATCCACCTTATGTAATAATGAGTTACTTTTTTCACAAATTTAGTTTGAAAAGGCCTCTGCACAGCAGTTACCAATGGAGTTTTTGTATATTTAAATATACATTAAGCTTTTTCATTTACGGATGCTGCTGTTTTGAATAATGGTGCTCCTAACGAGCATTTTGGAAATGGCAGCCTCATTGTCAAATGAAACTTTGAGAGTTAACAGCTTCATATAAAATAAATTCAGTTATTGTGTACGCACAGCCCCCTTCTCTCCATTGCCCCCCCCCTCTCCCCATTCCATATTTTGTTTTGGCAGTATTCATGGATTTCCTCTGAATGTTTAAATAAGGTTCTTGTCTTATGTTTGAGGGCTATCCCAGGTTTAGATGGGAGACAAGAGGTAGACAGTCCCTTGTTGAGTGGCCTTCCTCAGTAGAATGCGCATTTATGGCCATGTTCGGCTCCTTGAAAAGGGGTTGGCAGGATAGACTTATTTTTAGTTTTTGCTCTTTGTGAGAGAATGAGTGGCCTTTCTCTGATCAGATGACCCCATCGAAGGTGGCTGTTGATTGGTTCATGGACAAGAGTCTGATTCTTTATAAACTTTTGGAGACTGAATTCATTTAGGGAGTTTCCATTAAGTGTGACTGGTCACCAACAAGTCACATGGTATAGTTGGAATCATTCTTAAACTAGCAATTCTATTACATTGTGCGTTTAGACAGCTAAAACTACATTAGAACTCAGCCACTACAATTACAATTAAAAACGTTTGATTAGCCAAATTTTCGTAATGATTTTTCATATCCCGATTTTTTGCTTATATTAACTCCATTCTCTACTTGCTTATAAATAGGGTAAGCTGCCCAGTTGTTGCCACTTTTTAACAAAAACATTACATTTCTATGCAATAGGAACAAAAATAATTGTATACATTAGTTCCATATATTGATAATGGCAGTCTACTATTCAATTACCAACCAGCTGCTTATGTTTTGTTTTTTTTGTAGATTTAAAAACGGTGCTTCGTGATCAGTCTTAAGCAAACTGTTAAAGGACAACTCCACTCAAATTTTTTTGGCAGATTATTATTGAAACAAAAAACAACTGCAGCAATAGAAAAGTTTTAAAACCATTATTTCATTATGAAAATCACATTTAAAATGTGAAAAATGCTACTTCCTGGTGCTCCATTTTGTATCGACTGACATCTAAGATCGATGTCATGGAAGGACTATAGTAGGTTCCAGTCCCATAAATATTAGAGAAGCTCTTCCATAGCGATCCCTAATTAAATTAAATCATGCCTACCATCGTAAAAAAGCACTTGTATAGAAATAAATGCAGCGTAAATCAGTCAATCCCCTGAGGACGTCACTTCCTCTTGACCTTCGTAATTTTTTTTCGTTATATATACTTCGCGTTCGATTTTAAATTTTTCATTTATGCCACGTTATTATTTGTATCTTGAACTTTCTTTTTAAATAAAGTTGTATATTAGGGTGGAGTTGTCCTTTAAGAAAGTTGTTTTTCGAATAAGAAACAAGTTAAGTGAATTTATAGGGGGAACGACATCCTATGTCACTTCTAGCATGCGCACAAAAATATCTGGATAGGATGAGGACCAAAACTACACTTTTTAGAAATTTTCCATGTGAGAACATCACAAGATGATTTGTGATGAAAGCAGAGAGCTTTGTTGACAACAATCAGTCTATTTTCAAAATGACCGCATCATTGTAATGTTACATGGTTGACGTTACCCTATTGTTAAATTGTCAAATATTATATGATATGGGTTCAGTAAGATGTGAGGTAACGTAACTCATGAAAGAATAAAAATTACGTAGAATTATTTATAAATAAGTGAGGGTAGCAACAACTGGGTAGCTGGCAAGTACGGACAAATGTGACAATTGGCATTATTAGATTATTATTTTCATATCTAATTTTCAAATAGTAATAAATAGAAAATTTTTTCTCATAATATCTTCTCCGAATCTACCTTATGTCTTGGGTTGAATATTTTAAATGCACACTTAATCACAGTAGCACTTTAGAACCAAAACGGCAATTTTTATCCTTAAGAGTTGCAACAAATGGGCAGCTTACCCTATGTATTTAGGTTTCTAATGGGGTCTATGAATGGATTTTAAATATGCTAGAATTTCATAAAAAAATGAAGGACAGTTTCAATAATCACATATCAGAATGTAAAAAAATTTGTGAAATTGTTTTCATACATAAACATTTTAATAGCTTAGTTTTATCATTTCGTCATGATGTCATAACATGTTAAACAGAGGCCAACAAGAAAGGCTGGGCATTGTTTCTAACAAAGAAAAATCACTGATTATTAAATTTCAAATTGAAGACAATGAAAGTTGGATTGTTGCTCACACTCGATGTGCTTTTTTTCAATGCTGCCAGATCTGTCTTTCTTGTTGGTCTCATCAGTAAAAAAGGCTAAGCTTACCTTTTAACGAGCTCGCAGCAAAAAATTTGCACCTATTCGTGTTACTAACAGTGGGTTTACAGACAAAAATTTTCTAACAAGATTCATCACATGTACAGTATATACTATAAGTTCCCAGGGTTTCAACAAATGAATCCAGAGTGTAAATTACACTGGAGTGAATATTTTTTGCCAATCCGGGAAGAATCCTGGTTGATGAGAATGACTAATGAGCTAGAGTTCAACTTCTCCTGTTAGGCGATTAATCACTTATAAGCGAATGGACTACAAGAGTTTAGTTTTTTCCATTGTTGCTGACTGGTTGAAATATGTTTTTCCACTGTGATCTGGAGTGGCATGTAGTGAAGCAAACCTCGAGATGGCAACAATTGACGATTTTCCCTTTTTTCAAACGAGCAGTTTTCTGAGCTTTGTTGAAAAAAAATCGTCAAGGAAAAAATGGAATAGTGGCGAGAGTGAAGAATATACAAGACCGATTTTTATGAGTATGTTTGACATTTACCCATTTTTGTGGGCACCAAAGACAATGGCTGTGAATCGTGACTGAGTGATAATGACAAACAATGAGGAATGACTGATAATGGGATAGTTTTTGGTGTTCATGTCTTCTCTATGGTGAATTTCTCTGGCTTCATGCATCAAGTCAGTCCATGAGAAATCAAACCGGGACAATAGTTTATGCAGAGGTTTGTTTGAGTGAGTAACTGCATCCTGAAGGCAACCTAACACCTTTCAAAATGCAGCGGACTGAGGTGACTGATCGTTGCTCCCCAAGATCAATTGTTTTGGAATGGAGGACCGCTTCCAGGTGCCAACAGGAGCACATGCCGAATCCGTGGGTGGTGATTGTACCATCTCAGGCCAGAATCTCATCAAGCTCAGCAAGCGAGCATCAACTCCCTGCTGGTTCTAAAGTCCAATGACACTTTATTGGTGACGTGTGAGGACGGCTGCCAAGACTGAGCATCACTGGAAACCACGACGAGGTGTGCCGAAGTTTACAAGCAAGGATGAATGTGTCTGCAATCTGAGATGGACGGCCCCCATACATGGATCATTTTCGCCCAGATGACGGACGGGATAGACGAAGGCAGCAGGTAACAGGTGGGTCCCCTTCCCTTGACTAACGAGCCCCCCCCCCCTTCTACTGTTTACCCAGTTCCCCCCTTTCTATTACCAGTAATGTGAACTCTAATACGAGGGCCAGAACTCATCACTGCTCTCTGGGGATAACGTTGGGACGATTTTGCATTAAATGGACCCATGATCAATTAATGTTTAAGCAATTATCATAGTAATATGATAACCTTACGAACCTTGCCAATATGACATGAACTAGACAATCCACTGAGCGATGCGTACCCTGATAAACGTACCTTGAACGTTCTTGATCCTGAAACTCCAAACTCTCAGGACTGTTTTTTGTGATCCGAATTACAATTCCAATGGTGATGCTTTTCACTCCTGTTTTTCAGGGAATCTCTCTACCCAAGCAACTCGCCTGTTTTACTGACCGACAAGGTCCTAGTCAATCTTTATAGAAGTTTTTATGCCGTTTGAGGTGAAACTCCTCGATGGACGGAGAATGCTTATTTCCCCACAACACGTCACTAACGCTGTGAATAATTGTTTGGAACCAACCCTTAGACACTAAAGAGTCATATTGCCTATCTGTGTGTGGGAGGATTATATTAATGGAGAATGTAGTGAAATTACTCGTGTTTATTAAAGGGTAGTGAATTAACCTATTTATTTTGGTTTGATTCTGTTTATTTAGTCCTGTCCAACATAGCTCTCACTAGCACCATATTGTTGCATGATAAGACGCCATGGACTGGAGGGGCGTTACAGTACGTATTTTATACCCCATTTATATAAGTAATATATACATTTATACATGCATTTCATTCTGCAAAAAAGGGAGTTTATTTAACTTTATTAAGTACCGGAAGGTGCCTTATGCTTTGGCCTTGTCCGTCCGTTCGTAACTCGATTTTCTCGCAAAGTATGAAAGATTTTGAAAATCTGTTTTCACCAATCGATAGATATGGGAAATGGCACGGACGAGTTCGAAGATGGTCGAAATCTGTACAGTGGCACGCGCTCTAATTGTACTAATGTGATACCCCCCCCAAAATTTTTCCGTGTTAAGATATAGTAAGTAACCTATCAAACCACTCGTAACGACGAGCCATGAACGAACGTTATTAAATAGTGTTTAGCCAATTGATAAATTTAGTTCGAAGATAGCCAAAATCGGTACAACTGCATTGGGGAAAACGCGTAATAAGTATATAGGTTCGGCTCAGCGCGTGCTCTAAACGTTAATGAGATGGTGCGCGTGCAGGATGCACGAGATTGACGATTATTGAAAGGGCAGAACGGACTCTAAATCAAAAGTATTTTATTATTCGTAGGGAGCTTATTATTTATTTCTTACGATAACTTGAAAACGAATTAACTTTTTCACACTCTGTTTTCTCTGTTTTCACCAATCCATTAATATGGGATAGAGCACGAACAAGTACAAACCTGAGATAGCCTGAATAGGTACGTGCTCTAATGGTAACATTACGATACCCCCTTAAAAATTTCCTCTAACCAGATATGGCATGTAATATATAAAATAAATCGTCTCGACGTCACAAACGAATATGAGAGTAACTAGTGTAGCGCAAATTGGTGTAATAGCACGTGTACGTGTAAGGATGTATCATTAATGAATATAACACGAAAATAATGATAGTGGTAATTGGTTTACTAGCACGTGCCTAATAGTACCATATGGTACCAATGGAACTTTCTATGCTAAGATATGGTGTGTAATATATCAAACAACTCGTAACAACGTGTCATGAGTGAATATAACAAGTAAATAATGATAGTGGGAAATGGTTAAATAGCACGTGCCCTAATGGTCTATATGATACAATATGGTACCATTGGAACTTTCAATGTTAAGATACGGCATGTAATATATCAAACAACTCGTAACAACATATGACTGAATATAACGAGTAAATAATGATAGTGGGAAGTGGTTAAGTAGCACGTGCCCTAATGTTACCATACGATACCATATGGTACCATTGGAATTTTCAATGCTAAGATATGGCATGTAATATATCAAACAACTCTTGACGTGTCATGAGTGAATAAGACAAGTAAATAATAATAGTGGGAAATGGTTAAATAGCACGTGCTCTAATGGTAACGTAAGGTACCATATGGTACCACTGGAACTTTCAATGCTAAAATATGGCATGTAATATATCAGACAACTCGTAACGACGTGTCATGCGTGAATATAACGACTAAATAATGAGTGGAAAACGGTTACGTAGCACGTGCCCTAATGATACTATATGGTACAATATGGTTTCATTGGAGCTTTCAATGTTAAGATATGGCATGCAATATATCAAACAACTCGTATCAACTTGCAATGAGTGAATATAACGCATAAATAATGATAGCGGGAATTGGTTTACTAGCACGTGACACGTGGCATATGGTACTGTTGGAACTTTCAATGCTAAGATATTGCATGCAATATATCAAACAACTCGTAATAACGTATCATGAATGAATGTAACGCGTAAATAATGATTGTGGGTAATGTTTAAATAGCACGTGCCCTAATGGTAAAGTAAGATACTATATGGTACCGTCGGAACTTTCAAAGCTAAAATATGGCATATAATATATCAAACAACTCGTAACAACGTGCCATGAGTGAATGTAACAAGTAAATAATGATAGTGGGAAATGGTTACGTAGCACATGCCCTAATGGTACTATATGATGCCATATGTTACCGTTGGAACTTTCAATTTTAAGATATGGCATGTAATATATCAAACAACTCATAACATGTCATGAGTGAATATAACGAGTAAATAATGATAGTGGATATTGGTTAAGTAGCACGTGCCCTAATTCATTTCAAATATATGCAAATTACAAATTAGAGGTTTTACAGTTGGAATATATAAGCAACGCAGTTCTTCAATGATTTATGTAGCAGTATTCATTTAGTCTTTCGGTACTTGATTATATCATTCATCAATGGTTTATTATCATTAAGTTAAACGTTATATCGCACATAAGCGAACGTACAAGGCATCGCAGCTGGTTGTAATGGTATAAGTCAAAAAAGTATTCAGGTGGATAATATTATTTTTAACATATAAATGAAGTTTACCTTTCACACATTTTTCAATTTAGTATTTCAATTTTGAAATGATCTTGGAGGACGAAAATTGATGACGGAGAAAACTCATCTTCAGATCTGCCATGATTGTGCTAACTGAGGCGGGTTCTTTATCTTAGCGGATTTGCCAGCCGGCTGGTGGAGACACCCGAAGATGACATCATATAGAAAATCAAGAACGCTAGGATGAAACAATGACATAATGTCATCACCTGGTGTTAATGTCAGCCGGCTGACAAAGCCGCTAAGATAAAGAACCCATCTCTGATTTGTGACATCACATGGAATCATTTCATAGCCAACTTATAAAAATTAATTAGGAAGAAAAAACTAAAAGGATCTGAGAAATGAAAATTTTTGGGTATTATCTAAGAGACATGTTCTTTAATTTGACAATTTTTAAAAAAAGTCATGCATAGACCCCGTTGTTGGAAAAAGTTTATCACCCATCAGACAGTTAAAGATATGACTTTCTTGAATTTCATTCAGCATTTTGATTCCACTCAACCAGGCAGAGTCCGTTTTCGTTGTACACGACCAGTCGCACACAACATGAGCTAATCACAGATTTTTAGATAGGATTTTTGCAACTGCTCTCAATCAGTTGACTTAGTCTTCAGAGAGGCATATTGTCAATGGCTCGCCCGGAGTGCTTATCATGAGGTCAGCGATTGCTGGAGTGAGAACAGATACCCCGGTGTTGGGTGATGATCCACGAATGAAAACTAGTTGTAGCGCCGTTAAGTTTTTCGGATCAACCAATAAGAGAATCGTATAAAAAATTTGAAGAGACCGAATGTGTTGCTAAATGTTAGTAGGCTAGGACCACCATCTGAGAATGGGAGTGGCCATGGCCTGGTTGTCTCGTCGGTTGGCTCGCCAATCAATGGAGTTCAGCAACTTCAGGCGCGGCCAGCTGCTGGTTGGGCGACGGCCAGGGCTTGAGGGCCACCGCTGGCGGGACAGCTATTTGGGGCGCGGCTGTTGGGGGACTTTGGTCTGACCCATTTGCCGATTGACCATAGCTGGTTTTCCAGCAGTTGGTGACAGCCTCTGGTTCGTTTATCCCCAGCAGCTCTTCCATCATGAAACCCCCCGTGCTTCGGAGGGCACGTTAAGCCGTCGGTCCCGGCTGCTACTGTCATCTCGTAGCAGTCGTTATTTAATGGGATGGCGCAAAACTCCCTCGTAGGAGTAGGTGCCGCAGATTATCGCTTGCGATAATCTACCCTCTGTACTAGATACTAGATACCATCTGAGAATGCAGATTGCATAGATGATTGTTTACTAGGAGTCTTCCAAGTGTGACTTTCTTAGACGCTTGTCAGTTCTCCATTACTTTATCTTGTAACAAAGATAAATCATGTAATGAAAAATAAGAAAGAATTTATATGTGCTGAAGTATGTACTTATCCGGGCCCCCCCCCCCCGCCCATCACATGTAAAAAAATTTCAAGCCACAATATAAATACAATATAAGCCACAATTCGGCATTTTAAAATACAAATTAAAATACAGTTTTAAACTTAACGGACAACTACGCAAAAAATAGGTTATATATATATATATATTTTTTTTTACAGAATATCATTTATTGATATAAATATAACACGATTCCGTTGAATTTTTTAATTTTGGTCCCTAATTTATATATAAAAAACTGCTTTGAAAAGCGAAAAATAGTGCTTTTGCACTCCCCTCGCATCGGCCATTATTTTTCGGGTAGTGACAGACAGAGGTAAGCTGCAGGTGTCGATTAAATATTTTTAATGCTAATCCCAATTGTTTGTAAGCTTCCACAGTGTGAGTTTTTTAAGTAAACAAACTAGAAAGAGTTTCCAAATATTACTTTTGATCATAACAAATGTGAATCTCTTTTTCTAATGAAAATAAAATAAATAAATGAAAGTCACCAATGTAAGTTCTAATGAAGGAGGGTATTAACATGTTATTGAAATATTATCAAACCGCTTTTTATTATATAATAATTACTTTGGTCATTTTAATTCATTTAATGTACTCTGCATAAAGGAATAATTATTGAAATGTGTGTAGCTTTTAAAGCAAAGTCATGAATGGATGATTTTTAAAAATGAGATGTTACATGAATGACACTGAATGAATTTGAAATTTTTTTTTAGTTTATTTACTATAAAAAATAAATAAAAAATAAAAAAATCACACTATGGAAGCTTTCAAACAATGCTAATTATTTCTCTAATTCACTGTGCTGTCCCCCAGCATTAAAAATTAGCTCGCTCTCTCTCTCTCTCTCTCTCTCTCTCTGATATTTACTCACTGAGTAGATATTTATGACCAATCTTCCTGAATGGTAAATCTCATATTCATCATGCCTCATTCTTATGTAGTATTTGGCTATAAGAATAGAGGTAGTGATAATAATTTATCATTTCATCAATTTTCTAAGTATGAATTAGGAAGAAATGAATAATTTTTGGTTGAAGAGATAGGTGGCTTCCAATCGCGACTAGTCAACTCTGCTCCGCTCACTTTGAAAAGAATTGTTTTGCTATTGATCCTGTCGTATTAATGTAGGTATTAATTAAGCTCACGATCTATTTACGCAAGGCTATGTAACTAAAGAGGTATCCAGATAAAACAACCGAACAAAATGCAACTATGCATTTTGAAGTGTTCAGATGGCCACATTCGATTGGAAGTGATGAGAATCATAAGAACATAGAGCTCATTTCTAAATACTACATTCGAGAAATTCAGTTTTTCACAAAATACATGAACTCAGAGCTGTTGTTACTTCGTCAAGGGGAATTATTTTGTTCACTGAAGCATTTAATAGAAGCCAACCATAAATAGAGAGGGGAGGGCGGATTAAAAAACTTGATTATGATTTGAAGCCACTTCTTTAGTGAAAATTCACATACAGAAAAGGGGAGGGGGGGGGGGACCAGTTATTGGCCATTGCTTTTAATGTTTGACTAAGACCTCATTAAAATTTTATTAAGTAATCTAGTTAAATAAGTAATGGTGCTAACAGTAGCAAATTTTGTTTAATGTTTTGAAGCTAAAACATCTGTCATTTAAACTGGCTGAAATAGTTTATATTTAGTGATGATCGTAAATTAAAATAAATCAATGTAATAAAATACATTTGATAACCTGAAATTTAGTTCGTTTTTCCTTAAATTTTAGAATGGCATTTTCCTCCCTGATGTATGGCATTGATTAATTAACTGTCTGAGTGGTTACACTATATTGTTCTATTTGTTATAGTTAAACCTAAATTAAAACATTTAATTAAGTGAACAGAGGCAACAGGATTTTATGTCACTGGTGAAATTTTTTTGTCATGTAGAAAAGCGTCGTATAAGATTTTTTTTTTTTCCTTCTTAAAGTTCTAAAATATTTTATTGTTTGCAAAGCTGAAATTATTACTAAGGGTACAAAGTGTCTGTATTCCTAAAATTACTTTGAAATTTTGTTTCATTAGAACTATTTCAGTAAAAATGATAGTGTTGCTAATTTTTTATCACTGATTATATGTAAAAGTGAATTAACTACTTTCATATTTGTATTTTTGTCTTCCAAAGAAGATTATACGTCACTATATGAAGAAATTTCATAAGGGATACAATGCAATCACAGCCACCATAAATACTGCACCATTTATTTTAATGCCTGCAAATGCCAGCATTGTTCATCAAATTCCGGTTGGTCAATTTTGACCTCTCTGACACCCCTCATGCATGAAGGTCACTGGAGCTGAGAATAACCTACTACATGCAGGTCCTTGTCAAACCATTGAAGAATTATCCAAACATCTTAATGCATCATGGTGTACTGTTCAAGAGCACCTTAAAGTGTTGGTTCTCATATCAATTTTCACCTCAACTCAAAGTCTAACCTAGCACAAGGTCATATTTTTTTGGCTGGGAAATTCTACCCCATCAACCTTATTCCCTTGGCACCCTGATACTGCATCATCAAATGTTCAGATTTCTAAAGCATTTTCTTAATGGGAGAGGGGGGGGGGAGGAATTCCAAAAAGGTAACAATGTCAAAACTGGGATCTTTGCATCACAATCAACATCTTTTCATAAGGACTGAATCGAAAGAATGATTTCATGATGAGCATGTGTGGTAGATAATGATGGCGATTATGCAGTGAAAGAACTAAATTTTTCCTGTTAGAGCATTTGAAAAAGAAATTACCATCCAATCCCCAATATATCTTGTAAATACTGTAATTACACATACATACCATTGCTATAAAATAAAACTTCTCAAAATCACGTTCCTGTGTTCTGACTCCCATTAAATTGTCTGAAGTTTGTTTGTATTTGCTCAAGCTAGTTTCTCCATTTTTACATAACCACGAAAGAATCTTAAAAAAATAAAAATAAATAAGCAAATAAATAAAATAAAGACTACAATTTAGGTTCAGTACAACAAAAAATTTAAGCTGAATCTACTAACTTGACTAGCATCTTCCTCAAAAGAACGCAACTGCAAAGCCTGTTCCAATTTGCATAACCGCTTTTCTGACAAACGACTCAGCTTCAATGTTGCACGATGAAGTTCATTGAACAGTGCTCGAGCTTTATCCATTGCATCCCTAAAGAAACATTAAAATTAAACTGATTTTGAATACAATACATAGAAAAAATAAATATAATATAGAGAATCATCGTAACTTTAGTCTTGCATTCTTATTAAAATTTAAAGTGGTTTAATGCATTAAAAGTTTTATGAACTAAGTAGAAACTAATAAACAATGTTTTTTAAATTGGAAGATATCCAAAAAATAAGTAAGTTCTAAAAACTTACTTAATTTCACGATCAAGAAAACAGTATTCAATTTTAAAGCTGTGAAACCCTGTTCAAAGTTCCATTTTAATAAAAGTATTTTAATATCTGTCGAAATGTTATACAGGGTGTTAAATTTCATGTCAAAAATGATAGGGGTGATGGAATATGAGATTCTAAGCAAAAAAGTTCATATGAACATGGGTCCGAATTTGAATGCTAACAGAGATATGAACAGAAATAAAAATGCCGCCACTAAGACGAACAAGTTAATAAATAATTCACTTTCTATGTTACCTAGGATAATGAAGTTTGAAGAAATAATAGAGTTCATAAAACTGTATACCGTTAAAATTTGAACAAATTCCAACGAGTAGTTTCAGAGTTGCGCACTTAACATCGTAACATGTGCTCATATGTGAGTACTAACCACCATGTGTTACGATGTTGACTGCATAACTCGGAAACCACTCGTTGGAATTCGATCAAATTTTAATGGTATACATAATTTTATGTACCCTATTATTCTCCTAAATTACATCATACTAGATGTTGTAGAAAGTGAGTTATTAACTTGTTGATCTTAGTGGTAGCATTTTTATTTCTGTTCACATCTCTTATCGTTTAAATTCAGAGCCATGTTCATATGAACTTTTTTGCTTAGAATCGCATATTCCATCACCCTTATTTTCGACATGAAATTTAACAACACTGTATAAAAATTTATGAAATTTTGTAGAAATTAAATGAAGGAGGCGCGTCTAGATTAAAGCAATCTGTATTTAATATGTGACCGTCGAAATTGGGGAACATTTTTGGGGTATTTATTATTATATATAGGAGGGGAGTGAAACTTATTTCATTCGAAAGGTAATGTGCCATAGAAGCACAGGGGAGGAAAAAAAAAAAAAAAAAAGTCTCTACAATCACAATTAGCAGAGATATTAATTAAAAACCTATACCGATAGGATGCTAATAAATACCATTAGATGGAGTTTTATGTCCATCAGTGAGAATTCAATTCGCATGAGATTCGTCGATTCAATTGCAGTGTTTATATTTCAATCTTTAAAGTAAACGAGGAAAAAAAAAACGAATAAAAAGAACGTTAACAGGTCGGGTTGAAAGGTGTAATAGAAATAATGTTGTACAGGTCGAAATCGATAATGATAATTCTATTGTTGTTTTGAGAGATGCATTTCAATAATATTCGTTTACACCCTGGTCACAGACATAACTGGTCAAATTGCAAACACAGGCGATACTAGTATACTTAAATTTACTATCTTTTGGCTTACACGTTTCAAAATTTTTGCTTAATCTACAGAGACACTGGGAACAAAACGAGCCAAAAGCTTTGAACAGGTAAGCCAAAAGATATAAATTTAAGTATTGGTTTAATCTAGACCTGCATCCTTCATATTTAAATTAGCAATACAAGATCCTGAGACCTAAATACACATTAAACTCAAGGGTTGTTCAAGGATGACAGACTTGTTTTTACAGAGGAAATGAATGTCCAACAAACGCATATCTAGTCAGTTTTTCAAAGTATTCCCATTAAGTATCCAGGCACTGTTGCCATCATTGTGGCAATTGCTGATATCTTTAGCATGGAAAAAATTGGGCTGCTATTGTAGCCAATGCAGGATTTCTTTCTGCAGTGCTTCATCTGGCTTCTGCCCCCCCCCCCTCTCCCCTCCTAAATACTATATAGAGGGCCCAATCGTATGATAATTACTGGGAAGCCGGTTTGGAGTTAATGAGCATAGGGCAACCTCTCCCAGCTCATCTTAGCAAGAGTTGCTACTGCCAAATTCATGAAGAATGACATTTCCAGACAACATTCCAAGTCTTTTCTTGTAAATGATTATTGTCTACAGCACTCTGCAGCAATTTGCATTATACTGTGTTAATTATGGCTCATTCAACACATGGCTCATACCTTTATCAAGAATGGCTCATTCAACACATGCAATGTTCAATGGTGTGACAGGATTTGGACAACTGTGTCCATGGTGTTTTTCACCACCTCTCGTCTTGATTACACCAATTGTACACTCTTTTGTGACATCGTTTTTTCCCCATACTGTGCTTGAAGTCTTCTCAAAATCTCGGCATGTTTAACATTCTCCTTTACAAAAAACTTGATTATAAACATTTTTTTCTACAGCAGTAGAAACACTGCTTGCTGTCATGTTAGCTGCAATTGCTGCGCAAATGTCAAATATGTCATGCTGAATGCAGGATACTCAAAAAGGATTATGTTAACACCCCCTGAAAAGTGTAATGTGCTAAAGTTATTCTCAGTTTTATATCCTTGTACATTAACTTGGTTGTATAAGTTCCTCTGGCATTTCAAATGTCAGCAGCTCATGGGAAGAGTCACAAACAGCAGGGAGGATTGTCAATGAACGGAATAAATATCCTGGTTTTTATCTACCATACAAATGTTCACTATGTCCTCTTTGTTGACTCAACAAGAACAAGAGCTCAGTCTTGTTCAAAATGAAGTTCATTTCCTATAACTGAAATATAAGCTGGTACTGAAACATATCCAAGTAAACAATACAAGCTAGAAAGATGCCTCATCACTGAACACAAGCTTATCAGAAAACCCATCTGTCTCTAGATAGAACAGAACTAAACAGTTTACTATATATGGAACATAACTATCTTCAAATCTACAAAATGCAAGGCATATTCTTAAATTCCAAACAATTGATTTTTCTCCTTTTTGAAGCTTGTTCATGGAATACAAATGTCAGTTTGACTAACATTGAACATTCTCAGGTTGACTAACATTGATCATCCCGGATTAAAGCATTAAATACCATAAACACTCGTGCATAAGCTGACTCATGGATAAGCCGTCCCCGATTTTTGACCCCAAAAAGTGGATAAACACGACTCGAGCACAAGCAGAGGCCAAAAAAGAAAAAAAGGCAACGCTTGAGAGGGAAAAAAAATTTTATTACAAAAAGAATAACCATTACAAAAAAATTAAATTTATAGTAACAAAATCATGTTGTGGAAAAATCATCAAACGTAGCTTCTTCATCTGCCTCTCCAAAAAGTTGATGAAAATTTTTGAATGTCCCTAATGAATGCAAAACAAAATGCAACCAGATAAAAAGCTACGAAGTCTCGGGGTCTATTAAACACGAAATAATATTAATACAACAATAAATAATAACCAACGAATAGATGTTTCTCCTGCCATTGGATACAAATTTTCAAATCACTCATCTCACACCAAGAAGTTGATGAAAATATTTGTTCTCATTCTTGTCATCCACATAGTCTTAAGTCTCATTTTCATCGGCCTCACTTTCATTATTTTTATTTTTTGAAATGATACTGTAATTATTTACAGTATGGAATAATAGATTTTAATTTGTAGCTATATTAACTTTCTTTATTAAAACCTTCTTGGACGATTTTCAAAACGCACTTTGTATGAACAAAGTGATAGTTTACCAAGGCCGTCGCCATCTTATTTTCCGGAATTGACTTATGCATTTGCTTTTTACAATGGAAAAGTGGAGGGAAAAAGACATGAAATAATGCACTGTATACTGTATATACTTATACAACGTGCTGTAACATGGTTCGTACAACTGAGGAGAAAAAAATTTCAAGGACTTTTCAAGCACTTATCAAGGATTTTTCAACAATTTTCAAGGATTTATTAAAACAGACACGTTAAAAATAATTACAATACTACACTGATGTTGCTGAACTTCACAGAATTTGTGTTCAGTGAAAGCCCACCAGGCCACAGCTCCCCCCCCCCCAAAAAAAAGATAGATTAGATTAGGTTAGGTTAGGATGTTAGATTAGGTAGGTTAGCCCTAACCTAATCTTATGCATATCTTTCTCCAAAAAAGGTAGTTCACAAATATATGTTCCTCTTTGGCCAACATTTTCATAGTTCCCAATGAGTTTGCTGTTTAAGTTAGTTACCCAGTTTCTTCACTCCTGTTGGCACACCAATGATCCTCAAGAGCGAGTGGGGTTAAAATATTTCCTAGTTAAATTGTTTTCAAGCCACTGTGGATTGTTGTGCACTGTTCCTAATTTTAATATCAAGCAAATATCAAAAGTTTTTTGTAATAAAAACAAATCAAAATAGTTTGTTAATTTCACTCTGATATCTTTTGGTTAATTATACCCATTCTTTGTAATATTTTACCAAAAAATTATTTTCGAAAATGTAATGGAAGTGTATAAAAGTGACTGTTGAAAATAAAATCAAAATGAAAACTCAAACATTTGGATATAAACAGTAAATATGTGAGGGAATAAATCTGTTTTAAAAGATTGTTATTTTTTTGGTTTTTTTGATTTTTTAGCTTCAAAATATTTTATATAATTAGAGCCATTTATATATTTTTGTTTTGTAATTTTTGTAAATAAGCAATTAATCATTAGTTTTCATTGCGATATAATTTATCCTGAAGAATTAGTTAATATATAAATATTAAATATCAATAATTTTATAACCTCAAAATTAACAAAAATAATGAAAACATTAACAATTGGTTGATTTGGCTACAAGAATAATAAATATAAAAATTTCTATAAATTTTATATAAATGTGGTATTTTTTTTTAATATAAATCTTCAAGAAAATATATTCCTTTAAAATCTTAAATAAACCTGCACAAAACACATTTCTTTAAAATTTGAGTAAATTTTAAATGAAATATGGAGAAAAAAAAAAAAAAAAAGTTTGTAAAATTTTTACAATATATCTTTAAAAATCACTATAATACATTTTTTACTTGACATATAGAATTTTTTTTAGTTCAAATCCTACCGGTATTTAGAAGAACTCTAATAGAAAATAATTTTTAGTGATGAAGCAAAATAAAATTCCAGAAAGTTCACCACCTTGAAAATGTATTATAGTGACTTTGAAGAGACATTTTAAGGATCTTAGAAGTATATTTTATATAGATTTACTGGCATTTTAAAGGATTCTATTTTCATATAATTTATTAAAAAAAGAATAGCATATTAATATAAATTTATAGACATTTTAAGGTTTATAATTCTTGTAACCAAATCAACCAAACGTAATGTTTAATTTTATTTTCTTCATTAAATCTGAGGTTATAAAATTATTGATGTTTAGTATTTATACAATCATTTGTATTGTTTATAAATCTATGATCACCTGTCAATCTATTTAGGCCACCTCATTTTGGAGGCCAGTTTTCACAGCTATTTCAGATGTGAGCTGGCCCAACACCTTCTGTAACTACTGTTGGCTGGTCAGGTTTTGTGTGGAAGAGTTAACAGACAGGTGAAATTTTTATAGGATTCAAACAATGGGTAATGGAGTTAATCCTTTAGAATTCCATCACTCTTACTATTCCCTCTGCTTATTCCTTGTTCACATGAAAGGACTGAAGGAGGAAATATCTCCAAGATGCTCAGCAAGGCAACCCATAGCTGATTATTTTGAAACTGTTAATATAAGATCACAATCATGTACAATATTTATACAGGAGCTTATTCTGAAGCTGTTTATATGATCACAATGATGATGGATTTTTTTTTTTCAATAAAAAATATTCAACTTTCCTGGATTTTGTTAGTAGAAATCACAAAATTCAAGGACTATTTCTTATTTTTGAGTTTTTTCAAGGTTTTCAAGCACTTGAAAATGAAACTTTTTTTTTCAAGCAGTTTTCAAGGCTTTTTAAAAGCGTACGAACCATGTGTAAAGTATATTAAATTGTATGAGCTAGTGCTAGGCGAGAGTATTGATGTTCAAAAAGTTTTGATATCGAATTTTTTGACGTTCTTAAATTATCGATGTTTCATTTTTAATTCATTTTCTATTGAACAACTGTTTAGATTAATGTATTGACGTATAGCAATGAAAGAACACATAAAAACACGCTGGTTTAGTTTGAAGCCCCCCCCCCCCTTCATTTTTCGTACTGGATTATCATCTGTTGATTATTATATGCATTTTTTCAATAATACACAATTATCTTTAACTCTTAAGCAGTGGAAGTGTTAACAAAAAATTCTTAATGAATTATTATTATTTAGTTTTTTTTCAAAGTCCACTTATATGAGCGCTTCTCTAAAAAGAGCCCTTACCTTATGAGGGCTTTCATCAACTCTGACTCGTGCATCAGCCGAAATATGGTTTTTAGGGGTCATTTTTTGGATAAAAAAAAAAATCAGCTTACAGAAGAGTATATACGGTAGTCTTCATCAAAGCCTGATTGTCTTCCTGAACATAGAGGATCACTCCGTTCCTCTTTGAAACAACAAAACCAACCTCTTGCAATGTTTTTCCCTATGGCATTCTCCTTATACATAACACAAATATTCCGAGCTGCCTTTTCTCCTGTTAAACTCAAACAATAAATTATGTTGGAATGTTAATCCTTTTCTACTTGACACTATCTTCTTTAGCCCACAAATAACACTAATTTTTTTTCAAATCTGCAAAATGCAAGGCATATTCAAGGAAGAACGTGCCTTGTGAATTCAATCAATGATAACTTCCATGTATATTGGGTTATCATGGTGGCACTTGATACACAGGAATACATCTTGTTTATATGTCCTCATATATGATAATTTCTCCAGTGAAGTATATCATAAGCTAATAAATCATAACTGTGGGTTATTACGAATATCATAATGGAATAGAAATTACTGAAGTTGCTAATGAACATCCTGCATTTTCAAACTGCTGAAATGCTGAGCGTACAAGGTGTATAGTCTAAAACTGGCGATTGTTTGGTTTTTAAGCTTTCCATAAAATTTTATGACTATATCTAATACAGGGTGCGGCAGGTATTTGAGAACATGTGAGTGGGATGTAATAGTCAATAAGTCATACTATTTAACAATTCCGAAACGAGGCAGATAAACATGGCAGATCTAAAAATAACCCAGCAAATGAAGCGACATGCTATCATCATCTCCAACTCAGAGATTGCTGCATTCCTGAAAGTCACCCGTTCGTTCGTGTTCAAAGTTCAGAGAGAACTGGACACTGCCAGTGGTGATGTGCCAACAGTTTCACAGAGGAAACGACATTGTCGGCGATCGATCGTATCAGGACGCTGGAATTCATCAGTTCTGTCCAAGCTGCAATCGATGAGGACCCTGGGAAGTCCATAAGGGGACTCAGGAGGGAGCTGCAGGTTAATGAGGCGACCATTCGACATGTGGTGCATGAAGACCTCCATTACAAGTCGTATGTGTTACGGAGGGGACAGTTCATGTCCGAGACACCCAAGAAGAAACGACTGGACAGGGCCAAGTGCCTCTTCAACAAGCTGAAGCATTCGGAGGAACCAGGAACGCTGTGGTTCTTCTCCAATGTGGCCTCCCCAGTTCCCCTGATCTCAATCCTTTGGCCTATTAAGTCTGGCATCATTGACAGGGAGTCCAACAAGCTTCCACACAACACCGTTGAAGCTCTAAGGCCAGCTATTGTGGAGGCAATGGCAGAAATCCAAAAGACCCACCTCATTGCTGCCTGCCAGCGGTTCCGACAGCGTGTGGAGGCTATCATTGCGGCGAACGGTGGTTTTATTGAATAACAATATGTATTTTGTAGTCCTTTGTACAAAAATGTAAATTGTATTACAGGCTCTGTGGTATCTTAAGTGTCTTCTTTTACCTGTGGACGTCGTTTTGTTCTCAAATACCTACCGCACCCTGAATTTGCAAGAGGAAGAAAGTTTATGTAATTTCTTCAGAAATTTTATTTTAAATTTCCTAGCCAGAAAAGGATCTTGGAAAAGTCTTATTCTACAAGGATTCTTCAATAGAAACAAGTTTAGAAGCTGAGAAGCAATTTTTGTTCAAGGAATTTAAACAAATCTCTATAAACATTAAGGCATGAGTTTCACATGTGTATTAATCTATAAATTCCCATCTGGTAAAATTCCTGCGATTGTTCATAATGTCAGCATCAGGATTGAACAGCAGTCCTTAAGTGATTGATTCAGATGGCCAAGAACATGGAAATCGCTCGGGGACAAACCAGTATTATAAGGCCGAACGCAATTTCTCTTGCTCATCAGTAAGAAGTTGTGGAATCCACTAAATAGCGACTTTGCGATACTGAAGACTGAATAATGGAATGAACAGTTTTCACACTGATGCTTAATATTTGAGAAAGTTTCCTAACATTAATGCATGTACTGACATGTAAAGCAATTTCCAATTGTCTCATATTTTCATCTAATGCTACAACACGAGCCTGCCTTGGATGAGCCAAATCTTGTGGATTTCCTTCATTGTAGAAATTTCTTGCACTATTCAACCTCTGCCATGCGAGAATAACTATGGTCACCTTATACAGGTTTCATTCTTGTAAAAATTTCCATTAGCCAACGCCCTTCAGTGGCCAAAAATTCCATAAGATTCAGATTATCTTTGGATGGATTGTCTACCATTAACACCATCTTCCAACTTAATCACAACTCTTAGAAAGAAGCAATTACCGGTAGTTAAGATTTAGCAGACACCTCATTAGTACTAAACAATGCACATAAATGTAAATAACTGCTTTCAGTTGTCTAGGCGATACTTTTGCTCCGAGTGTCTATCAAAACCTCCGCCGATCAAAACCCCCAGGCATAAAACCCACCGGTAAAAAACCCCCAGAGTAAAAGCACTGATGAAAAAATTTTATTTCCAAGGTACAAAACATTTGTTTATAATTTGTATATCATTTTCATTGAGTTTTTTCCTCTTATAAGTTTGCTCAATAGTAATTTTGTAACAATGTAAAACAATAACAAGAAGTTAATCCTTCCGAGGAAGGTATAGGAAAGTAGCAGTATAACCAAGTATGAAGAAATATTAAAGATTATTATTTCATTCCGGTCTTTGTATTTTTATATTCTGTTTTCATTTATCTACTGGGTTTTTTTTTTTTTCAGTTTTATTCTTATTATTCTTTTCGTTCTTTTTATAATTTTTAATTTCACTTCCTATATATCTAATGATTCTTACTTCATTATATACATTTGAATTTTTATCTGAAAGGCAGTTTTCATTTCTCTCATTTTTCTACAAATACTCTCTCCCCTCTTTGCCTTCTTTTATGCGGCCCCCCCCCCATAAAATTCCCCCTTTTTTTAGGCTTTACATATGGTCTTCATCTTTCCTCCTCCTGCTCTGTCCACTACTCTATTCTATTATTATATAAAATAAATAAAATAAATATATAAAATTTCCACCCCAGTGGGCCAATCTAAATCAAACTAAATAGTGAAGATGCACATGTCCATAGTAAGCTACATTCCGAATTTCAACCTTCTACCTCAAAAAATGCGGAAATTATGAAGGGGACGAACAGACGGACATTGTGAAAAAAATAAGTAGCTCCATTCTTCTGCTACTTAATAATGTATGTGGCCAGTTCTTTTTTCTTAATTTTCAAAATTAAATTTGATATAATTATTACTGGACATGTGGACACTAAAAATACTATACGTATCTAATGAGAAAGTACCTATAAACCATTTAAATTTTACTATAATTTTATATTTATATATATTATAATTTTAAATATACATACATGTATAATGGGACCCATTTGCCCTAGAATCCCTTTAAAGCAGACATCAATATAATAAAATTGATCAAACCATGAAAAGTTTTAAAATTAACAAACTATTACAATCAATTTATATAGCTGAAAATCTCTGCAGCTCTATGTACTTTTTGGTTTTGTATAATTATTTTGTTCGCTTTTTATTAATAATTATATCAAATTTAATTTTGAAAGTTAAAAAAAGAAATTGCCACATACATTATTATTATTATTATTATTATTATTATTATTATATAGAATTTTAAATAAATAAATAAATAAATAAATAAATAAATAAATAAATAAATAAAAATTGTTTTACATTGTTACATTATTAATATTGATCAAACTTGTAAGAGGAAAAAACTCCGTGCTTTTACTCTGGGGTTTTTCTCTCCCTTGCACTTTAAGGCTGGGGGTTTTGTGGCTGGGGGTTTTTTACCGGCAGATTTTATGCCTGGATGTTTTGTGTGGTGGGGGTTTTGAGTGGATCCCTTTTGCTCCTGCTTAGTCCAAACATGTTTCTATTGAACAATCCTTCTATATGGCCAAAAAGAAAATTATACAAAAGGCATTTAATTAATTCTTTAAAATTTCACTTACTTGAAATCTGGATTATGAGGCTGTTGTAACTGAATAACTTCTAGTTCATTCAGAGTATTAGCACCTTCTTTTTGTAAACGTACAAGTTGAGGATTTTCAATTATTTGACGAACTTTATGCTTGTGATCTTCAATAACTTGAGAAGTGAGATTAGAAGTCTGAGGGAGCCGAGATCCTTTTAACCCTTGCATTGTTGTAATCAGTTTTCTTCCACATGTTCGACATTCTTCAACAAATGGCTCATATTTCTACAAGAATTGCATTAAATATAAATAATGCAAACAATTAATACCCATATTAATTAATGAAAATGACTGATAATTAACCCTCCATAGATAAAATAATAATATTATTATTATTATTATTATTATTATTATTATTATTATTATTATTA
>JAHWFO010023044.1:741704-851944 GCA_023313115.1 Rhysida immarginata | reverse complement strand
TATTATTATTATTATTATTATTATTATTATTATTATTATTATTATTAACAACAACTTTCAAGATTAATTCTATTAAAAGAAACAAAAACTTAAAACTTTCACAAATTTAAAACATGATTTTAAAACATTATATATTTAGAGATAATATTAGCCACTGCTACTGGCAATCACCACATGGTTTTTGTCAAGTTTTGATGTTTAAAAAAAAAGTGACAGTATTTGAGTTTCTTTTTTAATGATATTAATGTATTAATTTGCCTGGACATAATTTTAGTGTAATATCAAAATCTGTAATAATAATGAAGAATGCCAATAGGAATAAATGCAATCCTAACAAGGTTTTATCCCAAACAGAGTTGATCATCCATTGGCAAGGTCTGTTGATCATCCAAGGCAATGGAGACTATTTTGTTGCAAAGAACCAAATGAAAGGCAAGATACCTTATCTTAATAAAATCAATTATGCCGATCATGAATCTGATAGTCTTTCATCTGCAAATAGCAGTATTTCTGAGATAAACGTAGTTGAAATATTTTTTTTTAATATTTTTTTGGTTTTTAAATATTTTATTGCACCTTGATTACATGCCGATAACAGTAAAAGCTTTAGAAAAGCATTTTTAGAATTGTATTTATCAACATTCTATTTTCGCTCACACAACCTAACAGAACGCTTCAGACATGATATATGTATATTGACGAAGATAACTGGTAAAAATACAGACTAGAGTCCCCCTACTTTTCCAGAGGATATCAGCCAGCCTGGTTGCATTCATGTTTGAATTTTTTTTACTGTACTATCTCTGCGTAAAATGTACCATCTAGTAAGTAATTTATTTTATTTACTTGAGAAATTTGCACAGGGGGAAAAAAACAAAACAAAACCCGAACGGAGTTATGTAATTATGCTACGGCAGTTGTGTAGAATCATGGCCACCCATAGATAGCGTATTTTCATGAATTTTCATTTTTTTTTTTTTTTTTTATCGTACGAATTCCTTAATAAAAAAAAGTTATAAAAATAAATCAGTTACTTTTTAAGTAGAGATGATACAGTAAAAAGTTCAATGAAGATTGAATGCAACACAGCTAGCCAATATCATGGAGCTACTTGCGTTAAATATTGGGTGAGACTTGGTTCTCATACAGATTGAAGATCCATTTGCTGTTACAGACTGTTTTCTTGCTTTTTAGTTTGCAGATGGGTAAAGGACACGTTTATTATTACCAGTAATACAGAAAGTGGAATTATTGAAGGAACCTGAATTCCTGTATGTGCACAGTCTAACTGAAGAGTGTGGAGTCAGAACTACTATTCAAGAGGGAGGGATCAGCTTTCTTTCCGAAATCCAAAAAACCCAAAACCAACACCACCATTTCCAAGAATTTCGGATTTCCAAGAAGTTCCATGCTGAATTATAATTCATGATAAAGTCGGGCAATTATAGGAAGACACATGGCCACTCCTATTTACTGACGGTCAAGTGTAGACATATGCCCAATGCAGTCAATCATCTTTAACAATAACCTTTCTTCCTCAGATAATTAAATTTATATACTGGAGATGACCTCCAAACTTGATGTAATAATTTTTCTATCGAAAAATGGAAGGAAAAATTCTTTCTTCCTCAGCCTCTGTTAAATATATGTTTTGTGAGATTTTCCTATAGGATCAAGTGATCCATGGCAACATCAGTCCCAAAAGGCCAAAATGAACCTACTGTATGGAGATTTTGGAAAATGCTAAAAAGTAATACAAATATTACACAAAATAAATAGGTTATTTAATTATTTGATTAACAAAATAGGTACCGGTAGTTTTGTTCACATTGAACATTTCAGGTAAGGTAAATCTTAAAACAAATCTTTTTATCATTTAGACACAAACATACATTTTGTTATGTGCAGATTACTGACGGCTGGGTTTTATTCCCTTTTTGATACTTGACAGCTGGGTTTTATTCCCTTCTGGACCTTCCTCGATTCATGCTCATTATGCTCCAAGGAATGTCAGTGAGTGTCATATGTGTTCCGGCGGGAGAAAAGTAGTGGTTTTGGGTTAAATAGCAGCTGTTGCGGTTATAATAGAGTTGTACAGGCCAACGTGTGTTTAAAATGTGTTATTCAGTATGAATGAGTGATAATCGTATTATGAGTAGAATGATGTTAGTTTATTGATGTTGAATGTGTATTGTTAAGTCTTAGTTGGAAGCAAAGGCAGAGTTGTTTTAGCATGTAAGAGTGTTTTGTTGTCGTTTAAACTTGATTATTACATTTTGTTGTTGTGTATTTTTGTTGGCATTGTCACGACTGTGTGGTGTTCGTTATTGGAGACTGCGATTGTTGCTCTGTTGAAAATTAACCTTCCCAGTCGCCAACAAAAGCTTTTTCGTTACTATAGGGATTGTTTTTTGTTACAAAATTTGTATTAGTAATTGATATTGTTGGGTTTAGCAATTGTTGACGACGTTCTAAAGAATTTGAGCATCCATAGAGCGCAGATGCTTTTTCTGACGCTCCGACTGATCGTTCCAAAATCGTCTAACGTACAATTAATTGCTGAATGTTAGTTTTCACCGCATCCAATGCAATCTGAAATGGTCTTTTGTTGTGATCAGTTTTTTTTTTAGTTATTAGCTTATTGCCGTAGATGTTAAAACAAACTTTTGGGAAGTGAAATGATGAGAACGAGGCTACATCGAACGAAATGGAGCTATCGTCGCATCTGACCAAAGAAAGTTGCGTTGCTCAGCAGGATGACAATGGTAAAGATTAACTTACGAAAAGAAGACTGGTGAGAGACTTTTATTTTATTCTGGCGCGATTAAACGAAGGACAGAAAAATGGCTGCGTCGTGGCATTTTGGTGTGTTCCTCCTGCCACACCCTCGCCATAATCCGCAATCAACTCACTCACTATACTGTGATCCGTTCGGGACGAATGATTGAACTAAACGATAGGAAATTTGTAATTGCCCAGCGTAGATAATGCGTCTGTATTCTTAGTTAAGCTAATTCTAAATGCATCTGTAATAATGATGAATGAGCATGCAAATATCCCGCTAGAAATCAGATTGTAGAACCCATGAGCACATAGAACTGTGCACTGGAAAACCCTTGTTAAGACAGCGCTCAGCTGGTTTACTGTGTTCATGCGCGACGTTGAAGAACGCACAAGGTGGTCCTGCGCCGTAAGTTGCAGGCAAGCCAACACCCGCCAAGAGGGGTTACTGTGCTTCCTCCCTTCCTCTCTTCATTAAAGACTGCACTTGGCACTGGGTAAGCGTCCTAAATTATGGGGATACTTATTCAGGGGTGTTGGATTGTCATAGGCAAGAATTCCGTTTTGATGATGTCATGAGGTTCAAGTGGTAATGATTAAGGATTAAGGACATGTTTGCATGGTTACCTGCTGCAGATTGTGTTGCCAGCAGAATTTGGTGTTGAACGTAGTTTTCTTTCTTTTTTCAGACGTAATAATATTTGGACTGACGATTGATATTTTAGTTTTGACAATTTGTGCATGACGAGGGGCTCCTTTAATAAGATTTACAAGATGAATTCTGTATGTTTATTGTGATAACAGTAAAATAGAATCTACAGTCAATTCTCGTTAATCCGAAATTGGTTAATACGAAATTCCAGTTAATAAGAAAACATTTTGTGGCCCGTCCCCGAAAAAGCAATTACTATGTAAAATTCTCTGCTTTATACGAACATATTTTTATTAAAATACGGTTTATACGAAGGAAAATTTCATAATTTTATTGAAAAATAGTCCTTTTAGGAACAATTTTAATGTTAAAATTTCAGATTTCGAAGTGTAAATTTAATAAAAATAATTTTCAAAGTCATTTCATATGTGATTGCTTCTGAATTACAGTATTCGAATAAATGAATACTCGATTTTTTTAATCAGTCGATATTGTTATTCGATTTTCGATAAAAAAAACATCGGTTATTTAGTCGAATTTTTCAAACTAACAAATCACGTGCTTTCAAACTAACGGGAAATCTGATTCGCGAAATCTGAATCACGTGCTTTGAAGCTAACGGGAAATCTGATTCGCGAAATCTGATTGGTTCAGCTATTCAGATCTGAAATCCTGTCACATAGCGCTCAAATCTTTATTTAAACAAGTGCAATATCGGTATTGTTTCAAAATCAATTTTCTCATCGCTATAACGCAGTTATCTACAGTCAGGAATTTTATTCAATGTCAGCTTCAAGCAAAAGGAAACGAAAGGATCTTTCATTAGATCTGAAGTTACAACACTGACGAAACCGCCCTATTTTATAATCTTCTGCCCGAGAAATCTTATCATTTAAAAGGTGAAAAGTGTCATGGAGGTATGCATGCGTCATTTAAACTTTATTGTATTTTTTACCGATAATTTTGTACATGTATCTAATGTTTTTTTACGGTATCTTTCATAGGGAAAAGTAGCAAAGAACGGTTGTCAGTATTATTATGTACAAATATGGATGGCACTGACAAGAAAAAGCCGATAGTTATTTGCAAATTCGCCAGGCCACGCTGTTTTAAAAACGTAAAAAAATTTGCCCGTTATTTATTTCAACAATAAAAAAAATCGTTTTAGTGCGAAAACAAACTGTTATTACAGATTTTTTTAGGAGAGATGAATAAAACTTATTTCTAACTTAAAGTATTCTATTTCCGTGCTTATTTCATAACACTTTTAGTATTGTTGGTTTATATGAAATACGAATAATACGAAAAAATTTCTTGGTCCCCACGATTTCGTATTAACGAGAATTGACTGTACTTCCACCACATAGTTGCTTGTCGAGTTGCACCTCATTTATGGGTCCCGAACCCCTTGATGCTTCTGCGCCCCCACTGGGTTTTATTCCCTTCTTGAACTTCCTCAATTCATGCTCATTATGCATGCTTCTTCCTAAAAGCCTTGTATCATTTGATACTCGGAAATGGTTTTACTTTTCAAATCAAGGCTCTGAAGACTTTTGTATTTTTGTATTTTCCCCATTTGTCATTAGAATGAATGAGGAAATGAATAAATGACTTGTTCATATGTATAAATTATTTTTTCTATATTGAACACGATAGAGTTTTTGAAAATCATTGAAGGGTCCCCCCTTGTGCGGGGTCAAGTACAGCATTACATATTTACTAAGTGTGTGTCCTGAAACATTACAGATGCCTTACAAGGGGAGGAGAATTTAAAATGAGCCAATTTATGGATGGCACCTAAACAATTAGCTATTAAGACAACTTTACCTTTCGAAATTGCTGCCAGTAATTTAGATCAAAGCTGTAAGTGCCACCAAGCTCCGTTGACAACTGTTCCATGGTTATATATCGAGCAAGGATGTGAGAACTTGTTACAATTTCATACTGGAAAATAGAAGTTGAAATTCTGGTAATATTTTTTTTCTTTAAATTTTGTATAATACAGAATGGTTTACAGTACACAGCTCACAATTCGTGAGACTGTAGCTTCTAAACTAATTACTTCGTTGAACAAAGTAAGTTGCAACTGAGAGCGTGTTAACATAGAAATATAGTATGGTATTCATTAAAGACTCTTCACACATCTTTTCATTACTGAATGCAAGAAAACCCATTTGTCCTTAGCAAAACACAATGTGGAAGGTTATTTTTCACCAACAACATTATAGATAGGTGTTGACAATGTAGCAATTGCCAATGAATCAACTAGACCATCAGTTACAGCTTACTTCATTCAATAAATTAATGTTTAAAAACTACACTTAATAAATTTGAGTCAAACTCTAGACTGCAGAATTTTTTTTTCATAAATATTTTATACAGGGTGGAAAAAAAAAGTCCCGGAACGGTCTAAAATATGATGAATATTTTTTTGAATGCTATTTAATAGTGCCAACTATCAGCCCCCTGCACCCTCGTTTATAATACACATGTACAGACTGCTTCCATAGGTCTGATGCCCCCAAGACTCTGCTTGAGTACAAAAAAATTTTGGATTTTTGAAATTCTGACTTCGGATTCTTAAAGACCATCAAAAAGTAGAATAGGAATTTCTCTAAGACCCACCCTCTATCTCTTTATTTTCATTGATAAAATTCAAATGTTGAAAGTTCCACACTTTCACTGCCTATATCTCCTAAACGGTTGGATCAATTGAAAAAACAACAAGAACCAAATATTTCTCAAATGTTGTGTACAATCTGAAAGTATCATTGAAAATAGGGGTTCCCATTTGAGATTTCAAAGCTGCCCCTCACCCCACTCCCTATGAGGTTCCAGGGCTTTTTTTTCCACCTGGTATACATCCTTACCTTTATTCTACATTTTGGGAATAAATTTGGCATGCTGATATCAGATCTTTCAGAAGCTCCCATCCAAATAACAATATTGTTTATGGCACCTGAAATATTTCCCTTTATAACAAAGAAAATATTTTTTATGTTAATTAAGATAAGGAGTTAAGTTAAAGATTATTCCTTGTTAAATCAACTATTCTCTTAAAGATTAAACTTTTTTTCTTTTTACCTCTACTAGATTAAATACTTCATCCCAGTATTCCAAGACTACATGATTGCAATCCCTAAAATCTATTAAGACAGTTAAACCTTTGGCTGTCAATTCTTTTCTGTTAAAAGAAATTTAAATAAGTTTTATTTAGAAATTTCTATAAATGTGTATGTATAAAAAGATCTTAATAAAACAAAGGAAACAAAAAATAAAGAAAAATGACAGACATTTAAGTGAAATGTCCATCTACTGGGTTATTCAAGATGTTGGAGTTTTTTTTCCTTAGATGATTGGTAGTTGTAAATTTAATGTACTCAATACAGCCACAGATGCATGTACCCGTGCACCTTTGACAACTGACATTTCTATAGCCAGATTCAGGTAGCTTTAGGAATTCTATTTAGGTACCTGGATCCGACTATAGCATCCACCAAGGAAAAAGATGTACGAATCAATCGACAACTATTCTTTCTATAATGTGGAAATGGAGAGTCAACACAAGCATTTTTGCTAAGTTTCACTTTATTCTAGTCGAACCCACTTTAACGAATTTTTAAATGTCCGCAATTTTGTTAGTTATTACCGTATTGCTTTAAAAATGTACAGTAGATATAGCAAATTTATCTTTATTTAAAGTGGATTTCTTTATATTCGACAAAGAAAAAGTATACTGATTGTTCAGTGTTTTTAATAATCGAACACAATATGTCCCATTTACTCCTACTGAGGTTCTACTTCCTTTATGAATTTAATTTTGGTGTCGAGATCTAAACATTTCCTTATACGAATACTAATAGAATACAGTATTCCCATAACAAGTTTGCTGTTTTTCTGCACCTACCAAGTTGCAATTTAGACAAAAAAGAAGTTTTATTTTTTTCAAAATTTCATTATATCCAAACAAGTTGTGTAAGAGCCCATCAAATTCTTTATATACAGTTGAGGACCTCAAATCCTGAAACCACAAATCCAGATGTCAATAATTATTTTAACTGTATAACTGAAAACTTATTTTAAAAGAAAATTTTAATAACAGTGGTCAGAAACTAATTAAATATATACACATGGGTTAAATATATCTGGAAAACCACAAACAGAACATATTTTCCTTATATCAGATTTAGTTATAACCATAGAACATTTGTACAGTTTCAATGAACCTGTAGTTGGGGATTTCAATTAACTTCACTGTAAGCACTTTATCGCTATAACATGTCTGGGTTCGACTGCATTTCCAAAAAGGAAAAAACGCTATGCAGGCTTGTGAAAGGTTACGTATAGTGTACAGTGATGAAGTCCTTAAATCAATAATGGTTTGCTTAACATTGAGAGCATTCTGGAGACTATTTTCACACTGATGCTCTCAATCTGGTGGGATTGGAAAGGTGTGATATTTTTCGAGCTCTTACCAGGAATATTATAAGAAATAATGAATGAAAACTGGAGCCAATTCTCCAAACATCAGGTAATATTATTTGGAAAAAAATGGAAGGGAAAATTTTGTGACCTGGATTCGAACCAGGAACCATGAGTAACGTGCTTGATGCTTTTACCACTTGGGCTATCGCAGACACTGAACAGCCATGCTGTCACTTAAGTGTCTTAAAGACAACCAAGCTGTCAAAAGGAACGCCCAATAGTAGGGAAATTTGAAAGTTGTCCCCCCCCCCCTGCAAATTAAGTAAGTTTGTATACAAATACAGTGGGCACTACTTATTGTAATCACAGTTAATGTTTTCAATCTGCTATTGCTATTTTTGTCCAGAACAAAACGATTAGGTATAGTCAATACAAAGGCAAAGGATATTTCACAGTAATCATTTAACGAAACTCAAAAATTATTTCACATTTTAGGCATTTATCCAATTGCGGCACTAGTCGCAAAATGCCATGTTCGTAGAAATCCTTTGGCTGCTGTTTGAAACAATTGTAGATGCACTCCTTGACTTCATCGTCCATTTGAATTCGCTGTCCCGGCAGTGCTTTTTTGAGATCACAGTAGATGTGGAAGTCACATGGGGACAGATCAGGACTATACAGGGGATTGGCTCAGGACTTCCCACTTGAACTTCTGCAGACATTCCTTTGTTGCTTTGGCAATGTGCGGTTTAGCATTGTCATGCAACAGGATGATACCACAAGAAAATTTACTGGTGCGTTTCGATTTGATTGCCTCCCAGAGCTTCATTAAGGTTTCCCAATACGTTGAGCATTGACCATATCTCCATGCTCCTGGAATTTAACGAGGAGCAGTCCTTTGTGATGAGCACTGCGGGGACTATGGTTTCAAATGGACGATGAAGTCAAGGAGTGCATGCACAATTGGTTCAAACAGCAATCAAAGGATTTCTTACGAGCATGGTATTCTGCAAGTGATGTCACAATGGGATAAATGCTTAAACAATTATGGACAATACTTTTGAATTTTGTTAAATAATTACTGTGAAATATCCTTTGCCTCATTATTTACTGGCTGTACATTACAATTTCAATTCGGTCACGGTCACTGTTATAAATTTGGCCTGGTCCTAAAGTGATTACAATAGCAGTGTACATAAATAATAGTTAAAAATAATATTTACATGGGAAACTTCACAAGTATTGATATTGCTTTATTCTGCAAAGACAGAGCTGGAATTTGGTGAATTTTAAACTTTAGTGCATAATTTTCTCACAAATAAAACTTGGGCCCCCCCCCGGGCACACGCACACACAAGTCCTTATGTGTGGCTATGTCCTTAGATGGCACCATATCAAACATGCAGGGTGCTCAGAAAATATCTAGCAAAATTTTAAAGGGTGGTAGAGAGAACCAAAATAAGCACGTTTTTGTCACAGAATGTGTGCCCTGAAATGATAAGTTTAAGTGCTGGTGACGAAGAAAAGTGTGAAAGGTGAAAGAAAACCAGGCCAAAGGATAGTTAACAAAATTTTTATTGAGTGCAGTTTTATAGCAGAGACTGAAACTTCTTCCACTCCAGGGGATCTGACAGTTCTGGTCCACCCCACATCCCATCTGCTAGCACTGAAAGATCCACTTTCGCAAAGCTGGCGGTGCACACACTCAAACATTTGTCGATTCGGCAATTGTCTCATCGGGAATGGTTCCATGTACAGCCTCTGAGCTGCCCCATATGTCATTTGGATATTTGCAAGCTCTGCGTTTATAAAGAGATGCATGCTGTTGTAAATCCCAGCGAGGAAACGACGCCTTTACTCCCAGACATCATCGACTGCCATGTTTAAACACATCATTTTCAGACACACATTTTAAGACGGAAAATATACATTTTAGTCCCTTCTATCACCCTTTAAAATTTTGCCAGATATTTTCCAAGCACACTGTGTAAGGTTTTCTGGAAGTACTTAAAAATTTTAATACATATTTGGTAGATGTACAATACACATTGCCATTGAACTTAAACTCTTATTTATCATAAAAATGTATGAATCAAGATCAAATCACAAAATATACATTACAAGTAAATGCTTGCTGGATTAGCTTTGTTAAGTGTTGTTCTCCTTGACAGCAATCTGATATGTATATATTGAAGCTTATAGTGGAATGATTTTAGCCGAACTAATTCAGAAATTAAACTAAGTTGATCTTGAAACATTAATGACAAAGTAAAGTCGTTTTAGTCCAATATTCCCTTAACCAAGTTCAGGTTTATCCGACATGGTATTACAAGAAAGTTAATAATAAATGCCGCACTGAGTTGTCTCATGACATTTAGGGTGTGTCTAAAAAGTCCGACTGGTCACAACCGATCGAAGCCCCTCGTGAAACTGCACGAACAGCCTGTCCATAAGGTAACAACCGGTCGCGCTAATCACGACCAGAATCCAACGCTGGCCAACTGCCTCGGTGAGTTGAATCAAAATGACAGACGAAAGTAGACAGATTCAAGTGTTCGAGTGCCCAATTTGTAATAAATGTTTTTTGGAGAAGGGAGATGCCGAAATACATATTCCGAAAACGGCAAGATGGATGAAGAAAATTTAAGTATGTACAGAATTTTAAATCTTATTTACTTAAATGATGTGGAACCTTGCTGCGACCATTGTGAAACAGAATGTTCACGCTGTCCATGAAGTACGAACAAATGGAAGCGAACGCCTGCCAACCGATCGCCGATCGTACCACGTGACCTGTTGATGACCAGTCGGAATTTTTAGACACAGCCTTAGTGACAGATACCGTATTCAAAATTTCTCCAAATAATATTTATTTTAAATTAAAAGGATACATACACTGTATTACTTTTGTAACAAAAATTAGACCCAGTGATAAGACCCTGAAAGCAGCTAATGTTTCAGATAGAGACTATCCTCTATCGAAGCAAAATAATAAAAATTGTCAATATTGATATATTTCAGGGTTTTTATTCAATCATTTTTTTCTAACAAAAAGCATTTCACAAAAGAATTCAAAATATTTTAAAATAAATTTATTGTTTATATTAAAAGTACAGTAATACAGTAAAATCCCGTTACAATGTACCTCACATTAACATACATTTCAGAATAACTTACAAATTTAAAATCCCCGGCCGAAATTTAGGTATTTTAATGCTAAAAAGTTTCAGAATAACGTACCTCACTTTAACATACACTTCGCATTAACGGACAAATTTTACGTTCCCTTGGTTAAATTATCACTTCATTGCAACGTACATCGTTCGAATGTCTTGCTCTGATTGGTCAATACAGCCCATGCGAAAGGTGCGACTGGGCCAATGGGCTAATTAAGCAGAGTTCACATTTCATTGGTTGGTCAGTGTAGCATATATAAACCTGGAAATCTCTGCAGCTCTATAAAGGCACAAAACAGGTAGACGTTGCAAAACATTTCGGAATTTCGAAGACTACAGTATCCACCATTTTGTAAATGTACGCTTAGACAACATTCGGTTAGAGTTCCTTCCGTAACTACCTAATTATTTTGCACAGCATATCAGTGCACCAGAATCATTTCACTTAATTTTTTGGGGGTGGCAAGTTATGTAAAGAAAGCAGACGGTCATTATAGATTTTTTTTTTAAAAATTAACCAACTGTAATACTACATGTATGATGTACTGTATTTGTATTGAATAAAATAAACTGCTGCACTTCATGCATTCTTATGTTTTTCTATGCATATATGCATTGTTCACAAGCACACACCCCCCCCCCAGTTTCAGAATAATATACACCTTGCATTAACGTACAAATTTCCAGTTCCCTTGAAGTACGTTGTAACAAGATTTACTGTACAATATTCTCACAAACTGAAAAATTAAGGACTTATTTCCATTTTTAGGACATATGGACTACGGATAAACAGGACTCTACTAAAACATTATCATGCAATAAAGACAGAAACCAAAGACTAGGGCTATTTCTTCATATTCTTTTAAGTAGGCATACTGCCTAGCTGAATTTACTAATGGCCTGAATAAAGAATTTGTTTAGTCTCTTCAGACCGACTACTTCCGTTTGCTATTGCCAGTGACACGGACGTAGTTACACTTTGTCACCCAACTGAGTCGACGAGCTAAAACGATCATCAGCTTCTGCGGGATTAGCATTCAAGTCAGTCATTCAAAACCGAAAAATAAGAAGCCAGAAACTGTGGATGGACATCAAACAACAGAAGACAGGGAAACCACTAATCCACATAACGAATTTATTCTGATGAATACGTTATGCGGATTAGTGGTTCCCTGTCTTTTGTTGTTCAATCATTCAAGTCGATTCAAGCAGCCATATTCAAGTCGCAATGAAACCATCTAAAGACAATGACGAAACCAAAGCAAGCAGGATGAATTGAAAATATATCTAACAATCTTTCAATCATATATACAGTAGAATCTTGTTTTTACAAACTCTGGTTTTACAAAATTCCTGATTTAACGCAGTAATTCTGCAATCCCGTCCTCCTCCTGTTAATTTCCATATAATAAACTAAGTTTTACGAAGTGTTTTTATGACAAAATTCAGATTTTACGAAGATAGAATTTGTAATTGGTAGTAAAAATTTTACTAAAAAAGTGAAATTTTTTTGCGTGAGTGGCCTTTTTGCATTTTTTCGTCTGGTTGAATTTTGTCCTTCAAAAGAGGCCATTTGGCTTATGTTATCGCAGTCGTGATTGATGATCAGTTGGACTAGTTTCAGCCTACGCCAAGAGAGGGTGCCATCGTCGCTCTTGTTCTGTCCAATCAGGATACTTAACGATAGTTTGTGCAGCATCGCAGTAGCAAGGGTCGGTTTCGCTTGGCAGTCAATGTGGTTTCAATTTCCTCAGGACTCTCGATTCTCAGTTTAATCAGGGCACTCTACCAATACCGCCTAGAGAGAAAGCCTGCTCACGGAAAAATCTTACATTGTTACGTCACCTACTGTATGGACAATTTCAGGCTTATTATTGGTTGAAATATGATTAACAATACCCTACCGTACGTGATGTAATAATGTTTGACGTAGAGGTGGTGTTGACTCTACTCACTGACTGCCGACCAAGAATCTAGGACAAGATTATGATGATAGCGAATTTTTGAGGGATTTGAAGAGCGGGAAATCCTGAAAAGTAAGCTTAATGTTCAATATAAATTCTCCGAGTTTGTAAATATTGATGTGGATGTTTTAACTTCTCCGACAATAAACGATGACGAAATTTGCGATCTTGTCAACATCCTAACAAATTAAAAACTGCTTAGAAGTGCTCAAAAACCATTTATATGCAACTGAAAATGTGCCTGACAATATTTTTGATAGTTTTTTTGAATTTTCAAACTACTTACAAAATGATACAAGTTCAAATTTGCATCAGACAATTCTAAAATGTTTTCAAAACTCGAATAACTAATATACCGTAAATGCCTGATTATAAGCCGCCCCCGAATATAACTCGCACCCCCAAATTTAAGGTAAATTTTGGTACAAAATTTTTTTTTCCCCTTAAAATTCAAGCCATGACATCATAATCGATAATGCTAATTACATCACTGAAAAATCAAAACAAACACACTAAATGCAATGTTGAAACTAGTTTATTTACATAAAAAACAAAAAAGGTATTAAAATCCTTCAAAACTTTCATTCTCACTCTCCCCAAAGTAGACGTTCATACTTACCAATGAAATCTGGAGAAAAATCGGACAGCGTTTTGGATCAGCATTTAAGAAGTGAATAGCTTGGAGTAATTGACCTGGTTTGTGTTAAACTTGAAAAATTTAGGGTTTTTATAGCAATCACTGACCAATCAATGAAATGTGACTTTTGTTTATAGGTGCCAGTTGGCTAATAGGACGTTTGTGGTAGGGATGCAACATCGAATCAAAACATGGATGTTTAATATCATGATAGTTGAAATTAAAATATCAATATTTCGATATTATCGAGGAAAATACAGTGATGTCGCTCCTATTTCGCATTTTTTTTGGCTGATTTTGTACAATTCTTTGGTTTTTTGTAAAATTCCCTGACCTCTCCCGGTCGCTAATCACCCTGTCATTAAAACTTACAATTAGAAAAATTTTAGGCTAAATTAACGTAGTAATGGGTAGAGCCGTGCGATGCTTAAAACATTGATGTTTAGCATCGATGTCAGAAAAGCTAATCGAGGTTAACGAGAAAACATCGAGGTCAACGAGAAAACATCGAGGTTAACATCGATGTCAGAGACACCACTCTCCCTTCCCGCCAAAATGTTGGGGACAAAGAGAAAAGATAAATAATATTCTGTAGTCGATTAAACAATAATAAATACATATTAATTTAATAAAATTTAAGTGCTATGACATATACCGTAAGTTAACTTCGTTTGAAGTTTATCAGGATAAAATGCAACTCCGTGGCTGTGTTCGTTAATTTATTCAAAATGGCGGCATGCGAAGCAAAGTCGTGTTTTCTCCTTCGAAGTTAGTTTCCTCGATATTTTACATAGATAAATAATTTTCTATAGGTGATTACTGTTAACAATAATAAATTTATCAAATAAATATCTGTTTAAGTGGAATAAAAGAACTACTTGTTTGCTATTCAATCAAACATGGCAACAGCTGGTATCGAAACAAACTATATCAACATCGATAAGTAGCCCATCGACAGGTAATTTTTGCTAGGCTCGAGTAAACGTCGCACCCCTGTTTTTTCACTCAAAATTTGGTACAAAATTTTGCGACTTATATTCGAGCATTTACGGTATAAGCCTATGTATAGGGTCGTGCAAAAGAAAACGAAAATTTGTATGGGAAAAAAAAAGAAAGACGTGTGGGATTGTAGGTTTTTGTTTTCAACAATTGCGAAACCCCACGTGCAAATTAAACAATAGGTTGCAAGTGTTGCATTACTTGAGAAAGAACGATAGCTCGCGCTTCGAAGCTCTGCAAGTGATTGCTTCGTCCAACAAGCAATCGCAAACAAATCCAAGTCAAATCGCGACAAAATCAAAAGCAATCGCAAACAGCACGGGGAAGGTGATGTTGACCGTGCTTTTTGATCGCAAAGGCCAGATTTTATTGGACTTTCTTGAAAAAGGCACCACAGTTAATGCAGCATGATATGGGGAAACATTGAAGTCACTGCACACGGCCATCAAATGCAAGCATCCTAGACTTCTTACAGAAGGAGTGCTTCTCCACGACAACGCGCATCTCACACCTCAAAAGCAACGGTAGAACTCATCTAAAAGTTCAACTGGGAAGCAATGCAGCATCTACCTTACGGCCCTGACTTATCTCCATGTGACTTTTATGTGTTTGGGGATCTCAAGAAACATCTGAAAGGCCGCAGGTTTCAGTCGGACGATGAAGTGAAGGAAGAGGTTTTGGAATGGTTCCACACGCAACCGAAAAACTTCTTCCATAAAGGAATTACATGCCTTGTTACACGCCTTAACGCATTTGGAGAGCATTATTAAATTCCTTGTATACAGTTTGGATAAAATAAATAATTTTCGTTTTCATTTGTACGACCCTTATATATTAATAATACTGCTTCAGTGCGTATTTACTTTTTTTTTTTGATTTGTTTTTTATGAAGTTCGGATTTTACGAATAAATGTTACTGGTCCCCTGAGATTCGTAAAAACGAGGTTCTACTGTACTATTTCTATAAATTCGACATAATAATTTTAGTTTACTCCAATATAATTTTTGGCTTAAATCAGCGTAAATGCAATTATGCCCATTGAAAGCCATTTTAAAAATAGTCGGATCGACAAATTCATTTGTTTTCGTCACTCTGACGACTGTCACGGTTTCGTCGCTTGGTAATCTCCTTCGTCACATTAAACAAACGCACCCTTTGGCAGCCTGGCATTTATTCATACCAACTAGTTGTAAGAATTTGTTTCACACTAAATAAAAAACCTTATTCATAAAAAAGAAAAATATTTTTGGGGCATTATACATTTATCGTGATGCATTTAGACATGCCATTGAGAATGAAGGATTTCATATCTCTTAATATCTTTATAATTAGAGCCCTTTCCTTCCTTTGCAAATATGGCAAAAAGACTTTACAGCTTTTCTCTGACAAATGCAATAAAAATTAAAGCAGGGAATTAAATTTAAATTATTTTTATATCTGTAGTTATGTTATTTTTAAAGGAATGCAATTCATCCATTTACATGAACACGTTCACACCATCATGGCAATTAAATAAACTATATAAATTATTTACGCAGCTGATACCATGTATTAGTGCCACATTCATATATATAAATGTTTGTTAAATATTCATTTGACATTTAAATACATGTATCACATGTGTATTCAAGCATAATTTATATATATATTCATTAGTGGTAATTTATACTAACTTCAAAATTTCTAAATTTATATTAACTTATTCAAAGCATTTGAGAAAAGTTTGACATAACAAATTATGGTATCATGCAGGTTTTTAACTAGTGCATTCAATTAATTTATCAAATGAATAAATTTATTTTACCTAAGAATGGCTTGATAATATAATAGCATTTGGGCAACTTGTGCAGTAGTGGGATGCAATGACATGTTTGATATACATTTTGGATTAACAATTACAATAGGTCGGTCTGAGCAATCACGTGACCCTGCAAGAAGTTTCAATTATGGTAGAAAAACCAAATTATTGGAAAGGAATGGTCATAACCACCTCCTATCAAAGACTATGTACAATTTATATTCTTTAGGTTCAAAAATGATTTTATTACCTGGCAAAACAGCAATATAAGATTCTATCAACTCAGATGAAATATCCATTATACTTTTAGGATGTATTAGGCAATTCTCTTTCAGTTCTTTTTTCTCTTCAACTTCATTGTGTTCTGTAAAATTGAATAAAAATTCATTCGTTAACATAACTCATCAACAGGCAGGGCTGAGGCAGGTTCTTTATCTTAGTGGCTTCGTCAGCAGGTGACACTGACACCAGGTAATGATGTCATTGTTTCAGCCTAGCGTTCTTATTGATTTTCCATCTGATGACATCATTGGGTATCTCTACCAGCCGGCTGGCAAATCCTGCTAAGATAAAAAGAAACCGCCTCTGGTGTTGCCAAATGTCGTGCACATGCACAAGGGCCCAAAGAAACCTTACTTACGTAGTCTGTTTATTTTCTTTGAAAATTTTTTTATTGTGCAGAAATGGACAGATATCCAATCAAAGTTTTTTATTAGTCAAAACTTTTTATCTTTCTGACCAGAAGACCTGCCGAAACACTCATTAAGTAGTCTAGTACCTTTAAAAATAGACCCAAGCCAACGTCAAGCATATTAAGAGCATTAATTGCCAAGTTTGAACAAACAGTTTCAGTGGCATGAATACCAAAAAAATTGACAACAAGGGAACATGATAACATTGCCGCTGCCAACAAAATAATGGAGGAAGAGCCATCAACATCCACTTGACACTTCACTCAAGAAATTGATGTCAGTTCTGCCAAAGCATGGAGAATAGCTGCAAAGAACTTGACAATTTTCTTATAAACTCCAGTTGACAAAAGGCTGGATTAGTTGACAAAAGACTGGAGTTCAACATCGTATACCAAATGATCAAAACTGGTTTCAACTCTGGTGATATTTTTTTCTGATGAGGCACATTTCTATGGCTATCAGTTGCCAAAATTATCAGATTTGGGGCAGCAACAAGCCTGAAATGGCAGTTGTCAACCTTCATCCACAAAAGGTTACTGTAGTTGCATCTTAGTCAATTTTGCTGTCAATGAAGGAGAAATAAGGAACAGGTCTTAGATTAGCAAAAATGGTAGGTAGTTTGCACAGGTTTTGTTGTATTTAAGCTTCTGTCTTTTCACAAATCAGCAATCATTTTACATTGAATTTTAAGAATTAAAACCATTTTTAATTCAATTTTATTTTTCTTGTTGAGATATTTTCCTTGCTTAGGAGCTTCAAATATTTGTGAATTTTTTTCCCTTACTGCAAAGAGTTAGCTGAAGTAATCATGTATTGTTACCCCTGAGTTAGCTTTCATAATTGCATTTATCTGTGCAGGTAATCGTCATTGAATAGAAATCTGAAGTGAAATGATATAAATTATGGAATCATCCAACCACTGGCTTATTTGTGTTAGAGGCAGATAAAAGCAATGGTGTAATGCAAAATACCTAATCAGCTGGTACAAGATCTCCCAAGTAACAAGTTGCTTAGCTGACAACTAACGAATACTATTATTATATTCCAAAATTGACATTATATGTATGGTTGCCACCTCTCTGCTTTCGAGCCGGAGACTCCGGTTTTGTCTTACTTCTCCGGTCTCAAACAGCCAATCTCCGGTTTTGCTGTAACTGCTCGACTCGAATGTCACTTTGAAGGTTTCAATTTCAGTAACAACTCAAAGTCTGATGCTATTGTTTAATGAGAAAATGTAATAACACTTGGTATGTGCACAATGCAATAACAAATTTTTTTCGTATATGCATGTTCAGCAGGCAGAACATCGTTCAACACTTAACAGGTATGATCAAATTTTTAAATAATTATACTGGGAGTTTCAAAAATACTTTTACTAACTTTTAGGGGGAGATAGTATGGGTGATTCTAAGCAAAAAAGTTCATATGAACATGGGTCCGAATTTGAACGCTAACTGAATATGAACAGAAATAAAAATGCCGTCACCAAGATCAACATGTTAATACAGGGTTCGTGCACTTGTTCAAAGATAAAATTCCATGACTTTTCCAAAACTTTTCAAGACAATTCAATACATTTTCCAAAACCATAATTTTTATATTTTTAAGAATAACATATTCATATAATTTATAAATAATTAAGAAAACATTAAATCCATTCAGAAAACACTTTTTCCAAAACTGAAGTCAGAAACCATTGATTTTCCAAAATTTTCCAGGCCTGGAAATTTATCTTCGATTTTCCAGGACTTTCCATGACCCCTACGAACCCTGTAATAACTCGCATTCTATAACATCTAGGATGATGAAATTTGGGAGAATAATAGGATACATAAAACTGTGTACACAGTTAAAATTTGATTGAATTCCAATGAGTAGTTTCAGAGTTACGTACTCAACATTGTAACATGGTTAGTATACTTGCATATTAGCACTGTTATGATTTTGAATGCATAACTCGGAAACTACTTGTTGGAATACGATCAAATTTTAACGATGTGCAGTTTTATGTACCCTATTATTCCTCCAAAATTCATTATCCTAGGCTTTACATAACCTGAGTTATTAACTTGTTGATCTTGGTGGCAGCGTTTTTATTTCTGCTCATATCTCAGCGTTCAAATTCGGACCAATCTTCATATGAACTTTTTTGCTTAGAATCACCCCCTAAAAGTTTGTAAAAGTATATTATTTGTTTGAAACATCCTGTATATTATTTGTTTTAGCTTATTTTCAGTACTGTATACCAAATTTTATTTTAGCAAGCTAATCAAAGGAAAAGGAAGAAATATCACACATCTTTAAATAACAATTAGCTAATGAACGAGAAATACAAGGACTGGCTACAAAGAATTGATGATCAAAATGGAAACGAAAGGTCGTGGACAATTTTGGCTGTATGGCAGGGAGTATTGTCCTGTTGAAAGGTGCCATCACCCTGAGGCAACACTGTCAACATGAAGGGGTGTACCTGGTCTGCGAAGATCGTCAGGTAACAAACAGCATTCAGTGTCTACTGCCATTGTAATATTACAATTAAATGGGACGGAGAATTACTAAATATTTAGAATCCATGGCTCAAGCGTTTTGCTGCAGACATTTGAAAAAATAACTTGACATCTTTCTTGTCAACTAAAGGACAATCTGAAAAGTTAAAGGTAATCCAAATTGAGCTTGGATCCATTTTTCATGCAGTCAGCCACCATCATAGTTACCAGAGTACTGAATGCAGAATAAAATTAAATTGTAAGATGTATGGCGATTCGACGATTGCACAGAAAATCCACTCTGGGCGAATCAAAGCAGAAGCCATTGTTAAAAATATACTTGGGCCCAAGTCAACTGAAATAGCACCAACAGATCTCAAATTTTGGATTGATAATCCTGTTTATTTTCCTAATGCCATTGATGCTACGAATAAGGGATCGCAAAAATTACATCCAATTGTTTTCCAATCTTTTAAGTAAGGAATCCAAAATAAATTAATGAACTTTTTTGAAGTCATGAGATAGCCACAGATATTTATACAAGTATTGAAAATTACTTGAAATCAAATAATTTAGATATTCATTTTGTTTCAGCATACTGTGCTGATAATGCCTCAGTTAATTATGGAGTAAATAATTCTGTCTTTCAAAAGCTTTATGGAATTTTAAAGATAAATTGTAATTGTCACATAATTCACAATGCTGGAGGACACGCCTGCAAAATTCTTTCATATGATATTGAAGGTTTAGTATTAAAAGTGTATTCAGAATTTGCAACCAGAGCCAAATGTGTAGAAGACTTAAAATTGTTTTTTGAGGAATTCAATATGCAGTATCAAAGAGTAATCAGTCATGTTTCAACATGATGGCTTTCTTTATTTCATTGCATCAAGTTGATTTTATCATGGCCTGCCATAAAATCTTATTTTTTGAATATTGGAAGGGAAGAATGTGAAGCTGTCATCTGGAAATTCATAGAAAATAATATGAATGACAAATGAACTAAGTTTTCCTGAGTGCTATTTTTATTTTGTTCATCATTATATGAGGGTATTAATGAGGCAATACTATTTTAGAGGGGGAGGGGAGGTGTTACTAGCACTGAGATACACGGTGCAATGACAACTTTAAAAGACAAACTATCAAGTAGGTTGGTTAACGATTTTTATGGAAGCAAGGTTAAATACAGTTTCAGGGTTCGCTCTAGGACCAAAAATCTACGAGTCAATTTGACTCCTCAGCCCAAAAACTGCGAGTCAAACTTCACTTGATGAGAGTCAAACTTTAGATTTTTTTTAACGTCCAAATTTTTACATGCACCAACAACCTATATACATGTAGTTAATTACAAATTTAAATAAGATAGCACGTGACAAAATGAAGTGGGCGTTAAAATATGATAAGGATATGGCCTATGATATTAATTAAAATTTAATGAGTCAATTTTGACTCGCTGGTCAAAAAATCAAGAGCCAAATTTTCACAAAATACCCATTTTGAAGAGTCAAATTTTCACAAAAATTGTAAGTAAGCACGAACCCCGAGTTTGAAATATCTACAGATTACACAAAAAAAACAAACTTATTTCTGAAGCAAAACAAAAGTATGAAAGAACGCTAGCCTATTTAAAAAAATATTATGATTTTGATAATAGCCCTTTGCACAATTTACAATGTTTAATTTATTAAAAAAAATAAAAATAAATAAATAAAAGAAAATAAAAAAAAGAAAATAAAAAAAAGAAAATAAAAAAAAATAAAAAAAAAAATAAAAAAAAAATAAAAAAAATTTACAATGTTAACATTTCTGAAAAATTATTAATTAGATTAGATGGAAATATTTTATTTGAAGAAATACACACTTAACCCACATTTTATCAACTGGCAAATCACATTTTAAAATTTTTTCTTATAGAGTTAAGGTTTCTGAAAAGGTAAAGTTTTCCGAATTGCCAAAAGTGTTTGGAAAAATACTATCAATTCCCAAGTAATGCCTTTATTGAAAGTTTTTTTCTCTTATGCTCAATGTGTGAAATGATGAACGAAATCGCTTGGATGTGTCAACGATGAAAGTAGAATTATGTACAAAAATAAATTATAACGACCTGCATGGAGTTTTAAGAATATATTAAACATCCAGAACAGTTACCTAAGTTTGCTGAAAAGTTGTTGGGAGAATTCAAAATATACATTTAAATTGTGACATTATGGGCGTGTTTCGATAGATTCACGGACCTAGCGAGAGCTAACTCGTGTTAACTGTGGCCAGTGAGCTAAAGTGAGAATCGCGACGATCATGCTATCGAAACGCTATGGGGAGGTATCTTTGTTCAGGCGCAGTTTCACTTTCGGTTTTCGCTCTTTCTTCCTGCACTGTATCAGATTTCTTGTTTATTACTGTTTATTTCTTATTTAATTCCACCATGAACTGTAATTTACTGTTAACGTTATTGAAAGTAGACATCGACATCTTATATCACGTTATAGCTCCGCGAATACCACGATACCCGATCTACTCATAAAGGATCGAAACGGGCTGCTGCCATCTTTAAACAAGCTGGATCGGTTCTCACGAAGCTATACGACCTCGGAAGCTCGGACCTTTTCGTGGGGCTGGGGCCTCCGTTCTCGTAAGGTTGTCTGCTCTATCGTACTAATCACACATTGCCCACTTCCAGTATTCAATCCTAAAACACTGATTTCCGGTTTTACTCTCTGAAGGTGGCAACCCTAGTTATATGTCAGTGAAAAGTGTGTGTTGATCAACGTAAATGAACTGCACCGATTTTCATCACGCTAAGTGGCGCGTCAGTCAAGTATGGTATTCATTTCACAGGCAAGCGAAATTCTAATGAAACAATTACTAAAAAGGACATTAAAAGATTCCAGGAGTGAAAAATAGTAGAGATAAAGCTATATTACAAAAAAAGTTAAAATTTTAAATAAATAAAAAAATAGAAATTTGCATATAATGAATTCTTTTGCTTAAGAAAAACGTGGGTAGATAAAAATTTGAACAGGGTATTACTTAATTTTTTAGTACCGTATTTTTTCGATTATAGGCCACTAACCCCCAAAAAATCGAAAATTTTAGGAGTGCGGCCTGAAAAAAAATTTTTTTCTGAAAAAATCATTATCGGTAATTTTGGATAGAACAAAAAAAGATCGAACTACTTCGTTTTAGCGTCCCATGGTATATTACATAGTAATTTTATTATTTATACAACTTTCTAAATTATTTTTATATACTTAATGAAACTTTTATAAATTTATTAATGAACTGTGTAAATAATTATAGTAATCTCATTTTTAATTTAGTGTAACTCTTCCACAGCGGCCAAGGCTCTATCAACGAAGTGCCGACCAATAGCGCGATAGAGCATTCTATGACATCACAACACCTCGAAGTAGAGTGGGCCAGCAGAAGAAATCGCCGACAATAGCTTTAACAAGTGAATTTCATAATAATTTGTGAATGAAAATATATGTGACTGGTTATTATTGTTCTGAAGGCTTAGAATATTAATTTCACTGTTAGAAAACGATTGAACAAAGGCTGGATAATTTAATCTTTATTAATAGAAGAAATTCAACTCTATTTATTGTACGAGACAATTGTACTTATTTTATACAAAATTTATAGTAAAATAGAGTCGAATTATTGTTCGTTTTTTTGTTTTTTTTTATATTGATAACCGCCCCGCACCCCGCAAGTGAAATGAGGGGTAGCATCAATAATGTCATAAGTGTAATGTTTTTGGTTGGTAGTCAGTACATATATGTATCTGTATATTTGATCAGTACATATTTTATATTTGCTTCCTATTTTTTTTATAGGAAACTTCAGTTACACTTTTTGAAAGGTAAATCAATCGCAGAGCGGCAAAAATTATCCGATAAAAACACGGTGGATTTGAGTTCATGGCTATAAATTAACCAGCCTTTCTTGAATAGTTTTTCAACAATGAAATTAATATTCTAAGCCTTCGAAACAATAATTAACCAGTCTCATATATTTTCATTCATAAATTATCATGAAATTTACTTTTTAAAGCTATTGTCGGTGATTCTTCAACTGGCCCACTCTACTCCAAGGTACTGTGATGTTATAGAATGCTCTATCGCGCTATTGGTCAGCATTTCGTTGACAGAGCCATTGCATTAATTTGCTTTTTTTCTCAATTTCCCACCCACTTTTTCATCACCAAAAGTTAACTTGCAGGAAGGGGGGATGTGGATTCAAACGAACTTCAATCTGATGAATTTCAAACGAAAACTATCATATAATATTTAATTCCCTTTTTTCCTCAATTTTTTGTCCTAATTTCTCTTGCTGCCGTTTATTGATAATAATTGAACAATATAGGCATGACATTGAATAATTTGTAACAATAAAGGTGAAAAGTGAAATAAATTTTCGATCAGTAAAATTTTTAACAGCCACTATGTTTTATCCCCTGAAATTGTCCAAAAACATTTTCTAAAGTTCAAATGAATACAGTACTCAGTGGCCGCGCATTACTTGAAATTTTTATCGCCAATGGTTTAGCCAATAGAGATTTTCTTTAAGCCAGAATCCCATGTTTTTAGCCAAATTAAAAAAAAAAAAATTAATCACATGATAATCGCATTTTCGAGGTTGAAAAATTTTTTCCATATAAATAGAATCAGCCAAGTATGTTTGCCAAATGTGATTGTTTATTCATCAGATTAGTTGAACTGTCGCCACTGGCAATTTGGCGAGCGGACTGCACGGACACTGCAGTACTTAATGCATGAATACATAATGTGTACTTTAATAATTTCAAAAAATGAACATACAATAAAAGTACATGTAATCTACCATAACTGTATCGTTTTTGTCTTAAATATTAAATGACCTTTTATTATTTATACCGTTCATTTTTTTTTATTATAAACTTTTATAATAAACCACCATCTGTACTGTATTAAGGAACTTTTTGAAGAATCAGGCGATAATGAATCAGGTTTTGAAGTTCTTTAATTGTTTTCATCCAGGTTATTCATTTTTCAAATTGTAAAAAATAGAATTTTTTTAGTACATTCTTGCATATTTTATTTCTCTTAAGTTAGCGACGAATCAAAAAATGGGGATCGCATTATACAAGAGGGTAAAATTTTTACTGGTTTTTGGACTCTGAAAATGAGATCGCATTATACAGGAGATGGCATTATAGTAGAATACTTACGGTAGTTCGATCTTTTTGTAGACTCTAGAAGTTTGCGGCCTAAAGTGAATTGCAGCCTATAAAGGGTTATTTTTTTGTTCCACCGTCAAATTTGTGGCTGCAGCCTAAAGTGAATGTGGCCAAGATTCGAAAAAATACGGTAATTTAGTATTTGCCTGTAGTCAATAGTGAGTTTTATCTCACCAATTTATCCCAACTTGCTTGATAAATTTTATCCTAAGCAAATTGTTAATGACGGAAGTACAGAAAGCTTATGCTTGTGGTTTAATGCACTCCACACTCTAGACAGCTTTGAAAAGGGAAGGAAATGAAGATGGGATAAAAATCCCGAAAACGTTATTTTTAATTCATTCCAATTTTGTTATCAACGTACTACTGATCATCAGACTTTCATCTAGATTTTCTTCTCCTGTTTACTGTGTTTCTTTCTGTGTTTTCATATAAAATTTCTTCACAAGACCTTTTCATCTGTGTCGTCTACATAAGCTCCACAAGACCTTCGTTTCATCTGTGTTTTGTCTTCTCCAATATTTGTATTTCTCCACATAGGGTGACTAACTGTTTTTATTATTTACTTTATTTTATTTCTATTTCTTTGCATTAAAATGGAGTTATCATTTTTAAATTAATTAGAAATTATTTTTAACCAGATTCTTAAAATGTATCCAATTTTTTCAGATGGATTTGTCAAAATTCTCCTTCTCTAATCATATTTTCATTCCAGAAGACCATTTGTTTTAATTTGTAGTACAGTCAAATCCAATTATAACTAATTCCATTGTAACGAAGTTTTCACTATAACAAAGTTCTTCTGCAATCCCAGCAAAAATCCTATTCATTAATATTATTATGATCACGCTATAACGAAATCTTTATAACGAAGCAGCTTTTTGAACCCCACAACGTTATAATTTCATTATAACGAAATTTTATTTGGAATTTTCACATTAGATAAGTTACAAATCTAATCTGTAAAAATCAGCAAATTAAAAATAGCCACTCTTATTAGTAAGACAAGAATTATTTCAGTATAGGCCTATAAACAAAATTTGAAGATCACGTTCCTATTCGAACAAATATTTTTAAAAAATACAGTACATATACTGTTTTCAACATTATGTACAGTCTAGCGCAAATTGGTTTTTATCTGCTCCGTAGGAACTGAGCTTACCGGATGTTGATCGGTTGCAAAATCAAGTACTTTTACCGAGAGCCAAGGCAGATTAGACTGGACCTGTCCCTAATGAAAATAGTGTATTAGGTATACGCTTGGGATGTGCTATTCACGTGCTCAACTATGACTGAAGTCTAAACCTTTATGCACTAAACTGTACATGTACTGTATTGTTATCAATACTTTGTGGGAACTTAATAAACGGTAGTAAGCAATAGCGTTCCGGTAGTCCCACGTGAGAATTGCGCAAGGTTTTGTTAAACTAGTAATTCTTAACATATATATACACCAAATGACCAGTTTATTAGAGACACCTCTTATGGAAAGTGGATCGGCCTCCCAGTGACAACCAGACAAAGGAACAGGCCAAAGCGGTATATAAAAGGGATGCATTGGATCACAAGTTGCAGTCAGCAGCAGAAGTGGACTGAATATGGGTAAATCCAAGGATTTGACCGACTCTAAGCTCCCAAGGCATGATTGTTGGAGCTCGACAGATGCAGTTGAGCATTTCGCAAACCGCGAACGGTGTCAAAGGTATTCAGTGAATGGCAGTTATGCCAAAACACAACCTCCAACAAACAACTCCGGACGAAACAGAGCCATGGATGAACGAGGCCAACGGCGACTGGCATGAATCATCCACAGTAACAGGACAGGAACAGCCCAAAAAATTGCTGTGCAGTTAATGAGGGAGCATCCCAACCCATTTCAGAGCACACGGTGCGGGGCACCTTGCACCGAGCTGGGTTTAAACAACAGGCAGCCAGTACGGGTACCGCGCTGTCACCGCAAAACAGGAAAGTGCGCCTGCTATAGGGAGTGCAAGTATGACGTCAATCCTGCGTGTTCATCAGTCACGTGACTCGAATTGGTTCCAAACAAGTCTTCTCGCTTCGGGATTTAACGTTGGTCATAGAGATGAAATAAAATCGCTTTATATAAACCCAGTGTTTATAACACTTATAAGATGTGAAATTGTAGAGTTTCTCACTGCTCAAGGAGCCAAAACAGCGATTTACACATCTATCGTTTTCCAAAAGAAAGAAAGATCCGCGAGCGAATCATACATGCATTTTCAAGAGCTAATCATAATTCCTTTATACATGGCTGTCTTCATCTGGAAAAAGCATGTACCACTAGATTAAGTAATTTGGACTACAGTACTGCAATGATGCATGTATATAACATTTGTTCTAAAAATAAAATATTAAGTGCACCATCATGTGTTCCACCCAACGGAGTGAACGTTTTGAAGCAGAATTTGCCAGCTAAATCTATGCCAATTTTTTCATTATTTTGAGGATGACTCTTCAGAGAGTTCATGAACAGAGATCGCTGTTCATTAGAAGATTTAGTGTGGGTTTCCTTTTCAAAATAACCTATTTGCCATTTCCAGCAATACTCTAGCTTCTCAAACACTTCACAGGATATTTTCTGAGAGTTTGTGTTAGATAATAGACATGGCAGCTTTCACTTCCTGGTCCATGCTAAACATTCTTCTGAAATCTTAAGTCTTGGAAAAACCCAGAAGTCACAGGGTATGGGGTCTGAGCTATATGGCAGATTGCCTGGAGACTGCCCACCAGTTTTCAATAGCAATCTTTTGTCTGGTTATTATATCCTCCTCGTTCCCCATGGCAATACATGCAGCAGTTAACTTATAGCAAACAAAAAATGCAACTGCATTTTGACTTTATTCACGTAAAGAACGCTAAAGATTATCTTCATGGGCAACAATCACAGAATCACTTCCATAGAATCGTGTGATGTTGCTAGTTCATAAAATTTTGAACATAAAATTGCACAATAGTATCCTCATACATAAAATTGGTTGGGGAAAGACACCTGCCTACCTAGTCCAAAGGACCATAAGGCAAAAGCCCTCATATACAGGGAAAATACTTGTCAGCTGGAGTGTTTTGCCACAATTTTCAATTAACTTGTGGAATTGTTGTGAATGGGCATTATTGGATTTCCCATGGTCAAACAATTGGGAAAACATGGCACCATGTTGGCTATTATCACTGTTGATTATAATGGGCAACAAAATTTCAAAAACTTCATGCTTCCAAAATGAAAATAGTCATATCTTAACGGATTCAATGTGCTAAACATGAATATGACCAACAAAACCTAAAGAATTAGTTACGGTTTCTTAGTAATGTGTATGCATTTTTGAGAAAAAATTGTATATCTATACATGTATACATCTTTCTATATATATAAAGAAGGATGTTTCTGGGTTTGTGTGTATTTAATACAAATCTACAGTTTTATTCTGATCTTGATGAAATTTTGCATACAGTCAATCAGGGTAACTTTGCACCATTCAATAAGAAAAAGATTTAACCCCTCCAGTTTTTTGGATTTTTCTTAGAATGGATAGTCCCTTCTCCTAACTCTGTGTTGTATTGATTGAGTGATTATTTGGTTTGGTTTTGTTTGGTATTAACATCCTTTTCAACTGCCATGGTCATTTCAGGATGGCGTTATAGGAGCCGCAAATTCTGCCTCGCAAGGGTTCTTTAACATGCAGTCGGCAAACGACTACACGGGACCAACGGCTTTACTTCCCTTCCGAAGGAAGAGAGTGATCTCAGGATTTTCCCTCTGAAAAAATCCTTGTGATCCTCAGCTATATTTTGCGCTAGAAAAAGAATAATGCGCTAAAATAGTGCCACCACGCAAAATTAAATATTGTTTAAAAGAGGGTGCCATTCTCCCCCGTCACTTTCACTTTTCTCACGGGAAAATGTTACTGAGTAACTGCCCACAAAACTCATGGTGATGTAATAGTATAGGTTGTGATATATTTGCAATATTAACTGACACTCCAATTTAAACGCGATCCCGCTGTTGTTTTGACCATCAGATGGCAAAACATCAAGGTCTGCTCTAAATAATCAGATATACAATAGAATTCAACATAAAAAGCATATGTTATTGATCTTTATTTAAAAGCACAACTAATTATAAAGTTATCTTAAATAAATGATTCAAAATGATCCATAGAAATTTGATAAATGAAGCATGGATTGCTCGAAGTGCCATCTACTTCCGATACACGCCAATAACATTGGAACAGTTACGAGTGTCATAACCTATTCAATTAAGAAACCATGTTGTAGGTAAAAGTATTGATATGGCACATAAATAAGTACTTTTATGTAGGGCGATTAATACAATTAATCATCCTAGTTTTTATATCCCAGGCTAATCCCGTTCTGAATGCTGGGACCGCCACCTAACGGCTGTCACTGAATTACACACAATATTTCCAGTGCTAGTCATGAATCAACGTTTTTCAAATGCAAGAGAGTTTTGTTTTTTCCCTGCTGGAGTTTTTCCGTTGATTGAATTTTGAATGAATAGACATATTGATAATGTTTCTAATGCAGTAGCAGTTAGACTATTTATTAAAATATAGGAGGATACGAAATATAGGCTTGAACTTCGAGGCCTGAAACCAAAGGTACTCTTGATGGTCCTGCTGCTAAAGCTCATCCTTTGCAAAGTCAGTCTTGTTGTGCATTGGGATATGCTTTGTGATGCACCTGCATAGAATTCAGCTGTAATTTGTCGAGATGTTGCCCTTCTGTTGCTGCAGACTATGCATGCTACTCGCCTTTCACCTCTCGTTCATCAGCCATTTTCAACCAGAGTAGTCCTTATTGCTTGAAGTTTTTTTTCTGAACTGCCACTCTAAACACCCGAGATAATGTTGGGCGAGAAAAATCCTAAAAGTCGTCGTTTCAGAGATGCTGGCACTGACGATCATCCCTCTTTCAAACTCCCTTAAATCTTTCGTCTTACCCATTCTGACATTAACTTCTAGTGAACTACATCGTCCGAAGCTGAGCGTTCCTTATATTATCAGCTCTGTGTTGTTACATGACTCTACATCACTGACAGACTGGTTTACTTTCAAGTAAGGGGCATCTCTAATTTTTTGGCCTCTCAGTATACATTAAGTGACTTCAATGTAAAACAGTTATATTTTAAATATTCAACTAATTCTCTCTTCGACAAATTAATATTCAAATGAGATTTCCTTCAATAAATTGTCTGGTCAATAAATGCTCTTTTGATTACTTGTCATTTGATGAACATCTCTATTACTATTTGATAATCACTAGCTGGAATATTGCTACTCAAGAGCAATTTTTTTAAGTTCAGTGCATGTAAGCATTAACCTCTTTAGGAATAACTATTCTGATCAAGTTGACAGGATTCACTAGTGCATGAAAACTTCTGTGTCAGGAAATGTCACATTTTCCAGATTCTCCTCTTACGCAGATGTGCACATTTTATCTGCATATTAATATTCTGAAATGCTTTAGATAAACTGCAAGTGTTCCAATAAAATAAAGGATAAACTCTAATGTATTAACCAATTATTGAATGCACTGTAAATAATAAAAGCAAATTAAAATATTCTATGCATTTCCATTTTCTTTTAGTAAAAGATTTACATAAATAAAAAAATACTGTAAATGCCTTTCCTATAGACAATTTTGAAAACTTTTTCATGTTACTAAAAATTAGAATAATGCCACATCACTTTCCCTACATAATGAGAAAGGATAATCATCCCAGTGGCCTTATTTGTTTCCTTTACAATCTCCTCCCTTATCAGCTGCCTGATGAGCAATTTAGACTATCAGTTCTGTTAATTATCGGAAACACTTTTTAAGCAAAAACACAGCCTTAATAAGGCTCAAGCTAGACAAGGACAATTCCTCCAGTTCAAGTAGTGAGTCAGAGAAAGTGGGAGTGAAATTTTTGAAGTCCAGATAAAATCAAGTGAAGTGGGGGAGGTAGGCACAACAGCTGTTGGCAAAATCTACAATCCATTGCTCTCATCTGATTTAACCATCTAATAAAACTTCACTGACAAACATTTCTCTTATATGCACTGTCTTTTCAAGGATTTAAACAGAGTTGAATATTTTTTTTTAATCCATAATTTTTTTTTTTAATTATGCATACTCAATTAGTAAAAAGAGGCATATATGACAAATAATAACTCATTTTTGACATTTTTTTTGGTCCATTTGTTTTTAAAACTTATGAAAAAAGACTTCTTGAAATTGGCATGTATCATAAGCATTTTCTTATTTATAATGATTAAATATATGTCATTGAATTAAATTTAACTTAATGAGAAAGCTGTCTCTTAATTGAAAAGTTAAGACTGCTTTAAACTTGTATCAATGAAATTTCTTTTAAACATGTGTATGTATCAAAAATATACAAAGAATACATTTATGCATTTATGGAATACAAAGAAAAATTCCCATTGACTAATGTCTGAAAATTCTCAGATGTAATATAGCAGATTAAGCAAAATGTTTCAAACACTGAATAATTATAATAAAAAAATATTAATATACTTAAGGCTTAACTAAATGTACTTTTTTTTAAAATTAAAAAACAAAATAAAATAGAAACCTAAATTCATAATGCTTTTTTAAAATTTAGAATGTCCTTACCTGCAACACTGGTTTTTGAGTCACTGTGAAAGGATGAGTCCTCTTCACACTGATTGTCACTAGATGTTTCCAATGGCTTTTTAGGGCATAAACTCTGTGAATGTTCGGAATTCCCATGTGGAGCCACTGTTAGACCTTTATATTCCTCAGATGGGCTGGTCTGGGCACTAGAATCCTTAACCATTACAGTTTTATTTGTTTTTAATTTTTCTCCAAAACATTTTTTATTTTTATCACAATTCAGAGATAAGTTATTGTTCGATTTGGTTGGAAAATTTTGATTCAATTCTGATGATTCTTTACTAAGTATGTTTGGAATACTGGAATCAAAACTATCACATTCTGAACTTGTACTATCATTCACATTTTTCACTTCAGTGTCACTAGAATTCATTAGTCTGTTATTGGCAATGTTTGCAGGTGGTTGGTTATCATCTGAAGATAAATGTACTGTCTTTTCAGGAAGAAAATTTTCAACTTGAGAGGAATGGTCACAGGAACAAGGCCTTGCTATCATCTCCCATTTAATCCTGTCAATTCCTTTTTCAACAGCTACTAACATATATTCAAGAAGCGTTGTCAGTTGCTCATCTGAAGTGGACTCCAAATGTAGCGAATGAAGCCAATCCATAGTGAACAATGATCCAAACTGATGTTCTGGTATCACATGTTCCTGAACTCCATGTGAAAAACTTCTATATTTGAGTACAAGCTCTGCATTAACAGAACACTTTCTAACACACAGATAGAAGTCTCCAACTTTTAGCTGTGAATCAGCTTCACCCAGGTGAACAACAATGTAATTGTTAAAAGTAAGCGGCCACCCATCTTCAGCTACAGCAAACTTCCCATGAACAATCTGCAAACAAAAACATTTAAGATTAATATGGTTTAGATGCAACTTTATAACAAGTTTTCTGCTTATGATAAATGACCTGAACTTCAAATTTAACTAGGTTCTATGTATTTTATGTGTAAATCCAAACATTCATTGTCTACGTTTTCCTTCAATTTTAACAGTTTTGCCATTAACAGATACAAAAATAAATGAAATTAAAACTTTTCTCAACAGCTAATAAGAAGGGTGATATTTTCTAAATTAATATTAAGAAAGTTGATAGCACTTTGAATAGCAAATTCTAGTCAGATTATTCAAATTATCTCTGAATTTGAACAATTTCAAAAAGATGTACAATTCATTAAAACAGGAGAGAAAAAAACACCTGTGTAACAAAAAATTTTGCCACTATACATAACAATCGATTTTGAAAACACAGGAAGCAATTGCAACTAAGGTTAAAACAATGTACAGTAGTTTAAATTTAAAATCGTATGCTTATGCAAGTTCTCTTATTTAAAATCATCTGCATTTTCATAGACTGCTTTAATTAAAAATATAAAGTTCATTTCGCAGTATTTCTATGAATGCTTAGAAAATACTACAAACGTGGATGAAGAAAAAAAATTAAAACTTGTGTGAAATTATAGCACTAATACTTGTTAAATATTAGATTATTAATATTGGAACCTTAGATGTCTATATTTTGAAAATAAGTAAATATTTCAGTTATCAGTTTAGTTATCAGTTTGAAAGATTATAGTCAAGAAACTAATATATTTTAACACAACATTAACGTACAAAACAACTCAACTCATTTAGTGTAGGAGTGATATTGTAAAAATTTTTCAACAGAATTCAAAGAGACTACACATTTAAAATTTTCCGAAAGTATCTTAAATATGCACAACTTACATATCAGACATTCATTTGCATATTAAGCTAATGCTTAATATCAAACGTAAAAAGCCAAAGGGTTCATTAAACTGGAAAGACTGATGAAGCTGCGTTCAAGAGAGAGTGAGAAGAACGTTGGCAGAGTGGAAGTGCATGGCTTATGAATATTTAACAAGAGTCAGGTGAATTCTACCATTCTAGTGGCCTTCAGGGGATAAATGAAGAGGCAGAAGGAAATGGACAAACAAAACACCTGTGAACAATCAAGAGCATTTTCCAATAAACAGATGCAATATTTGCTGGTTTATTCTAGAAAGAGTTGACTTTATTATTAAGATATTAAATGTTAAATATATTTTTGGAAAAGAGGAAATTAGAACTGACAGAAGAAGAAAAAAATCAATGACAGCATTAAATGTTAAATAAAGAAGAAGATACTGCTTTAACTACATTTATTTTTCTTATTCAGTTAAATAAAGAAATATTTATTCACTCTTTACCACAGTTATTTTAAGAATTGAAACTGATAACTTGAATAATTATTTTGAAGGAATTTTTTTTTTCCATTTCCTTCCAGATTGTTTTTTTCTTTAACCAAATATCAATTCCCTCTGCATTTATTTCCTTCTGAAAACCACAGGTTCTGTAGATTTCCTAAAGTGGTAGTGCTGGCAGAGCAACTGCACTATTCATGAGTTTTGTGACTCACCTTGAAAACAACTTATCTTTCTCTACTTAGAAAGCATCACTTCATTTGCATTGCATTGTCGAAGGATAAAATATTATATGGCAACAATCAAAAGCAAAGGGAAGGGGAAAAAAAGTCTAAAGTAAGACTGCAATTTAAAATGATCATATTAAATTAGTACCAGCAAAAATTACAAATCTACAGAGGAAAACTCACTAGATTGATTTTGTAATGTGCTGTAAATAATTTATTTTCAATCTCTAACTATTTTTCAATTTTCAGGCTTAAAAAAATCCAGGATTTACATTCCTTTTCTTAGAATTTTTGCTTCAAAGATGAAATTAAAATAACTGGAATTTCTATCTCGAGAAATATCCTTTAAAATAAAAAGCACTGCCAAAAATTAGTTTTTCTTATAGCAATAATTTTTAAAATATGAAAGGTTTTATAATAAATATGGAAGGAAATATTCATCTCTAAGTTAAGTGAAACCTGTAGCAATGAATGAGTTCATTTGCCCCATTGAGCAATGAAGTCTGGGAAGAAGGATAGAGGGTCAAAGGGGAGAGGCATGTCAAATAATGGTAACCTGCTGGAGACAAACCTCAAAGGTCCTATTCACCCACCACTGAAGTTTTATTTTTCAGAAGTGGTAAAATAAAAACAGCTGGTAATGAATGAGAGGCGAAAAGGATCACTTGAAATTATTAAAAAAAAAAATAAATAAATAAATAAAATAAAATAGAATAAAATAAATCACTCCTTTGATAACAATATTCTCCAAAATCGAATTTAAAATTTTACTCAATTTTACTCCAATTTTTAAATTTTATTTTGGAGAATATTGTTATGATTGAAATTGTCTCCCCGATGTAATTAAATTGTTATTATGATAAATCACTCCTATTTGCATATTTAACATACATTGATAAAATACTGCAAAGAAATCTTTTAAAATATCGATCTGTACCAGCACTTAAAAAGTAATTTCACTTAAGTAATATTACTTCACAAAAAAAAAAAAAAAAAAAGTTAAATTTTCTCTTCCTCCCTCTAATATAAATATAACCTTCCTATTCAAACTGCCCAGACTAGTGCACAATAAGAAGGATATTCTTCCCATATATCACATCACAAGGTCATTCTCTTGGCTGCTATGTTTATTATAATGGTTTGCTTACTACAACTAAATTGCCTTCACCTGCCTAAACTATTGAGGCTATGTAGCATTCAGCAATGCCCTATTTTTTTGTTTATTTTTTATTTATTATTATTTTTTTTTTTTTTTGCAGCTGTTTTATAGTAACTACATAAAGAACTCTCCTGTTCTCCCCTAATACTGAATTTTCTATCCTAAAAAATCTTCATCTGCTAGTACTTGAGAAACACCTGCCAGTGTCAATCAGCTAAATACAAATTTTATTTAACCATCAGGAGAAAAATTTAAAGATCCCTCCACTGAAAAAAATTAAATGTTGCAAGTATTTTTCAATTCTTTAAATATAGGATCAGCATTTATAGAATATATAGAATACATTATAGAATTTATAGCTTTTATACAAGGGGTTCATGTCATAATTGCATCAATAACTCAAATATGTCTAAAGATAAGTTTTTAATTTAAAACTTATAAAAATTACTTTACAGAAATTTACAAAATTTTGATCATATATGTAACAAAAAAGGTATCATTTAGGAAGAAGAAACACTTTATAGAGGTTGACTGACTATTGAAAAATTACATATGACAATGCAGTCACCAAGATTAAAGGAGATAATTTCAAATGAAATTCAATAAAGATAGCAGCAGTGAGGAGTTGAATAAATTAAATAGCCCTCATATAATTCATTCATTGAGATCGACTACAGCATATCCTGTTTCCCATGTCCTGCAATCACTTTGTCTAGGTCATTTGATGAGAATGACAGACACTGATGTAGCAGTACTGAATATTTTCAATTATAAACTCGATTCGAAATGAAATTAATCACAATGATGATAAAAAAAATTAATTCTGTTGATAATCCTACATTAGTCTTTATATTGGTTATAACTCACTCTCTTTCCCTTTATAAACAGTGATGGAATCGGGAACTTAAGTATATTAAGTTTTACTTTATTATATGTTCAAATGCTAAAAATAGAAGATGAATTACTAAATTAAAGTTAATCTTAAATTAATTAGCAAACAAAGAAGATTCAAGGATATTAGATAGGTTTTCCAGTGTTACCATGCTAATAGGCAATTCTGTTTTTTCACCTTGAACATGTTTTTATTAATCATATCCTGCTAAACATTTACAAAAAAATAAAAATTCATATCGTTTTGTAACTCAAAATTTTTCATAATATCAATGCTAAAATTAATAAGCTGAACCATTCAAGTTTATATATAATGTGTTTCAGGGATGGATGAAGGGGGTGTACTAATGTGTTAATTTCCAACTTTCAAAACTGCTTAATCAGCTAAAAGTTGAATTAATAATATTCAATAATGATAAACATTAGTAACACTCAAGGGTTTAGTTTTTAAGATATTTTACTTCTTTTCCTTGCAAAATAAAAATCAACAAACACCCTTTATTGTAATTGTCTTTTCTTTAATAGTTAACTACACTGCTATATATTCAGACAGATTAGTAACTGAAACTTCATGAAATGGAAAGTGCCATTCATCAATATTTGATGGTGTTTATCCACTCAATATCCAAACTAGGATAGAGTTGCATCAAGCTTTTATGAACTTTTCAACTACAATATTCAAAGAGCTTTTAGTCCTCAAGCATTGGTCTACTTTGATCTCCAGGCCCAATATCACACAAGTTTCCAAACCATTATATAATAGCAAATTTTTCTTTAAACAATGGTTTGATGAAATTGCAAAGTAGATTTGATCATACTGCATGAATTTTTGTTTAGTCATCCAAGTATACTGAAGTATTTTCTTTTTTTTTTTTTGCCGATATCAATTTTACAGGCAATTGTCTGCTATGTAACTCAGAACCTTGCCGTAACTTGCTTATACTGAAAAGAATTCAGAGCAAGACTGAGTCAATTCAAGAAAATTTTCTTCTTGTATAATGCCATTCCACAAATTCAGGGGTTATTACAGGTCAAAATGTTTCGCAGTATAGTAGAATACGGTACCCATGTTCCTCAAAACCAATGTTACGACCCAAGCACTAAGGCATTACTATAAGGTATGGACTTGCCTGAAACCTTTTCATAATACTGGAAGAGCACACTTAACCAAAATACTCTATATTTATTTGGACCCCCACTAACTTGCTTCCACCAACTTCATTGATAGGATGAACATTTGCAAGGATCAGTCAAAAGACATCCGAATTGTAAAAGTGAAAAACTCAACACATCATTTCATAGAATTCATTCTGCTCTGCAATTATGGTATTGGCACTCCTTACTCCATGCCATGTGATTAGTGGCTTATAAACAGCTGAAATGACCACAGTAACCCCTATCATAGTGCAGATGTTATTTGCAAATTTCTAACAGGGTTGGATGACTGCAGGCAATGCCAAAAACAATTTGTGTGCAGTTCTGATTCTTGTCCCATTCTATCAGTTCTTTTGGCTTATGTCTTCTTCTTTTGCCCCCCTCCCCCCCAGATTACAACCCTTTCCTCATCCATTTTCATGCAAATTGCTGCCGCAGTGATTATAATCTTTTGTAAAAATACCTTATGTGATATCCTACTATAATTCCACACTGTATTGTTTATTTCTGTTGAGAACGGCACTTCCACTTTAGTTACTTTTCCACTTTTGCAATTGGAAGATCTAAATCCAGCATCCATTTCTACTGTAGATTCAGAAAAGTTTTGCATATACAGGGATAGAAATTAACTATTATGTGTGGTTGCCAAGAGGGCAACCACTCCAAAAAAAATCTGATTGCCCACTTATAAATCTGGTTGCCGAAATTAACCAGAATGGAACTTAGGTTAGCCAATAGGTTTAGTTATATTCAAGTATGATCACAAAGACATGCACAATTACACAAAATTAGTACTAACAGCAATTTTTTTTAATTTTACTGACAAAACTTTACACAAGATTGAAGATTATTTAATTTTCATTTATTACTTATTTAATACCTATTATATTTAATAATTATTTATTATCAAAGGGCCTTTCGCACTGAATGCCAATGTTAAACCATAAATTAACAGCATCAGGTTTAATATTTTTGATTTTGTCGGTTTTTAGCATTATTCGCATCAACCCAGTAAGCACAGGAAATTGTAATTTGCTGCTCCAGTTATTTTTAATTATTTTCGTCATCAACAATCCCCTTTCACAATCTGCACTGTGTCAGAAGGCAAAACATCCAGAAGCACATAAAAGTTCTTACATTCAGACTCAACAGAATCATAACACTTCCCCAAAAGGAGAAATTTTTAATGTTTCCATGATTGCTATGTTTCACGTCCTCATACAGCCAGAAGACCACTACAATGTTGAAGCAGTTTCACTGGGACATCATTGATCACCCTCCCTACAGCCCAGATCTCGTTCCAAGCGACTTTCACCTCTTTTCTCACTTGAAAGAGCACCTAGGTGAACGACTATTCACTTCAGACGAGGAGGTGAAACACTTTACGACAACGTGGCTGAACACGCAAGGACAGAATTTTTACCAGGAGAGAATATTCAAACTCGTCTCACAAACCAACAAGTGCCTAAACCGATATGGAGACTATGTCGAAAAATAACCTCATGTATGTATAAGGGTCGTACAAATGAAAACGAAAATTTGTGGGGGGGGAAAAAAGACTAAGTGTAGGGTAGTAAGTTTTTGTTTTCAACAATTGCGAAACCCCCACGTGCAAATTTAACAATAGGTTGCAAGTGTTGCATCACGTGAGAAAGAACGATACAGAGTGATCGCTTCGTCCAAACAACAAAATGGAGTCAACGAAACAGGAACAGAGAGCAGTAATTCGTGTTTTGACATGTGAAGGAGTTTCAGTTTCTGAAATTCATTGTCTTAAGCAGAACGTCTATGGAAATGACTGCCTAACCTTCACTCGTGTTTGGGCATGGAGCAAGAGGTTTTCGGAGGGATGGTCATCATTGCAAGATGATCAACGACCTGGACAAGCAAAATTGATGCCATCACGGATGATTCCAAAGCCAAAATTGACGCAGTCTTAAAAGGAAAACAGAAGAGTGACAATCGATTTTGTGGTTGCTAAAACCGGCCTTAGTCGTGGAACTGTTCACTCCATTATCAGGAACCATCCTCACTACAGAAAAATCTGTGCACAATGGATCCCGCATCATTTGACATCAGAACAACTTGGAGTTCGAATGGCTTGCAACATTTGACTCGCTATGAACAGGAAGGAGAGAGACAGAATCATTACAGGGGATAAAACTTGGTTCTTTCATTTCCAGCCAGAAAACAAACGTCATAGTCATCAATGGAAGCATTATGGGTCACCATCCCCAAAAAAATCTAAAGCAATCACAAACAGCACGGGGAAGGTGATGTTGACGGTGTTTTTTGATCGCAAAGGCTCGATTTTACTGGACTTTCTTGAAAAAGGCACCACAGTTAACGCAGCACAATATGGGGAAACATTGGAGGCACTGCACGCGGCCAACAAATGCAAGCGTCCTGGACTTCTTATAGAAGGAGTGCTTCTCCACACCTCGAAAGCAATGGTAGACCTCACAAAAAGTTCAACTGGGAAGCAATGCAGCATCCACCTTACAGCCCTGACTTATCCCCATGTGACTTTCACGTATTTGGAGATCTCAAGAATCATCTGAAGGGCCACAGGTTTTAGTCGGACGATGAAGTGAAGGAAGAGGTTTTGGAATGGTTCCACACGCAACCAAAAGACTTCTATAAAGGAATTACACGCCTTGTTACACAGTGGGATAAATGCCTTAACGCATTTGGAGAGTATTTTTAAATTCCTTGTATACACTTTGGATTAAATAAATAATTTTAGTTTTTATTTGTACGACCCTTATACTATCAGTTGGCTGTATTGGTTGTATGAAGTAAAATGTACACGTGTAACCTTACTTTTTGATCACCCCCTCGTATATCCAAATGACAGTATTTTTGAAGATTCTTAAATGGTTAAGGGAAAAAAAGGGGGTTCTAGAAATTTAGGCATCGACTACTTAGGTCATTTTGTGCCTTTAACACAAGTTATATCTGTACGCAACCTGGGACAAACACAAACATCCATGCCCACGGCAGGATTCGAACCCACAGCCAGGCAGACTCGAGAACTAGAAAGCCTACACCCTAGCCCTCTCGGCCATCTGGCCGGCTCAGAAAAAAAAAAGGGGGGGGGGGAAATGGGGAAATAAAGCCTTTGCTTCTCCCAAAAGAATTTCCCAAAATATCATCTATTATTAAACATTACCTGCACATTCACCAAAAATTACCCAAATCATTTATGTGTTTCAATCTTGGATTTACTTTTGCTCTCAAAGTATATATCTCTCATGCAAGTCTGATTATTATTTCTTTTATATGCTGTTATAGATTTATTCCTTTTTAAGTTCCTTAAAATTAAAGTATGAAATCTATTCCCTGAATAATAGTTATTAATTACAAAATATTCCCTTGATTATATTAGGTTGGAATAATAGTTTTTATTATGTAATCTTAAATTCAAAAAAATCTGAACTTTCACTCCAGATACAATATATAGTTACTTTTAAAATGACCTAATTTAAAAAACAGCAATTTTTAATATAGCACCAAGTACTTACCACATGTTGTGAAGAATTCATATGCACAATTTATAATCTATATCTGGGGTGGATTTAGAATTTTTTTTAATAGCCACTGTTTAGCCATTTTGAAATTTTTGGGGCCACTTCAGTAGTTTTTTTAAAATAGCCAACTCCCATTAAAACCAGGGGAAAGAATCCACTAAATTCAATTGTACTAATGAAATTAAATTTTCTAAATTCAGTGGATTTTAGAATATTTTTGGTATAACATCCGCCAAGTTGACAATCCTGATACCAACTGTGCAATTGACAAACATCAAATAATGAGATAATCTAACCATTATGTCAAGCACGATATTTGATCAATAGGAAAAACTTGCGTATGATATCATTTCTTAAAAGATATAGCAATGCATTATATTCACATTACAATGATCCAAATAATTTGCCAGTGCACTGTACCTTGACACCCAATCCTTCATGGGAATGGTTTGTCTGAAAATTGTGGAAACTGAAATGCACCGGAGCCCAGTCATGTATGAACTACATACACATGTAACTCAGTAACAATGCTTTGTAGGACATATGTTCATAGGGACATTCTTGTTTTGATCCCAGGAATCACTCACTGACATTTGTTACAAACAAACAGATAAACACACACAATGTAACTACTTTTTCTGTGACTAGTGAAGAACAAATTCTTATTTTGAAAATAGCAAGAGGTTAAACAGTACTGTGCTTCCTTAACTTATATTAAATAAATAAATAAATAAATATAAAAATAGTGATATTTTATGATACATGTCAAATAATCATTTAAAAATTAAAAAGTTTGAGTAGTTTCATTAAAAGTGATCTTTTGCAAACAGTATTTTATCAGCATTAAAAAAAAAACACTTAAAAAGCAAAGCTACAAGTTATATTAAAAAAATAATACTGTCAAAATTCACATTTTAAAATAACTTTTCTAAACCTCTTCAAGAAAATTTCTTAAAAAATAATTTTCCTTCCCTTTCTGGTCAAGGTTTGGGTGGGTACACATTTGACCCCTAGCCACACCTTTAGGTTGAAGTGACAATGTAAAACTAATTTATGTATCTTTTTAAGTGGTGATTCTTTTTTATCAAGTCTAATAACAATTACCATATACCGTGTAATTACCAAAGTTTACCATCAGGATGGACAATATTATGCAAATAAGTTAAGAGCATGATCCTTCACCTACAGGAAATTTGGTTCCTTTAAGCAGCTCATTTACATTTTAAAATTAGTAAGAAAATTAATAGATTTTATTGAAATTTTTTTAATTAGATAGTGAAATTAACTGATCAGGCTGTTTATGCACTTTTTATTTTCAATTTTTAAAACAAAGCTAATAAAAGAATGGATGTTTCAATGTTGTTAACCTTGAATCAAAATGATAACTACCTAACAATTTTATTTTCCTGGAAAAAAATTACAGTACTATCTTACAATTGAAGTTAGAACATATGCAACATTAAATAATTTTCATTGGCATATTATGAAAGCATATAATTAGATATAATTTTTCCTGCATCATAATTAAAAATATGTTAAGTACAAATTCACTGCAAAATAAGCAACATTAAAATAATTCAAAGTAAAATATTATTGGTCAGTATTTAAGTTACAAGTGCCTATTTATAAGTTGAAATTACAATTCTATATTTTTTGCTAAAAGTTTGAAGTATTTTAAAATTATCTTCAATACTTATTGACCTTGTTTATCTAGACACAGAAGTTCATGGTCACTTAGATAATACATTATCTCCACCACAAAGAATGGCTTCAAAATATTTTCAAAAATCAGAAATATGGAAGCAATGAATACAAGAGAATTTATCCTTATTTTTCTTAACTAGAACTCCCCTCCCCTATTTAATAACACGTTATAGATTAATTTAAATTAACACTAAGCCCATATCCAAAATGTATAAATTCGATACAACAAAGAAGCTGTCAATATATTATCCCGTATATGAGCTGCAAAACATGTATTAATCAGTCTCTTAAGTGTGATTCTCATCAGTAATCCAATGTAGCAGTCACTTCATGATAAAATGAATGAAGCACCCTTAAATGAATTAAACGTTAATGAACCACTTTATTTAATTAACTTCTTTCATTTCAAGGTATTATAAGCAATTTTATCATTCAATGTACTGTGCTGAACAACAAAGGAGGAGAAAAAAAGAAAAAAAATACTAATGTTAAGGCTAATGAACTACCCATACTCCTTTGAAATTGATATTCAGTGAAGTGTTATAAATGGTCACTTATTTCATCAGAGTTAAAAATTTATTAAATCATACAAATTATAAAGCCACTGACAATGTTATGGCATGATTACTAAATAAACTTAAAGTAGGGGGGGGGGATATTATGAAAATCATTGAAATTAAAGAGAAAGGCAGGATGTGGAATGAAGAGAAAGTGAATAAGGATCATTGGAGATACAAAGAAAGTGGGAGGAGCAGAGAGAGAGAGAGAGAGAGAGAGAGAGAGAGAGAGAGAGAGAGAGAAAGAAAATGAAAATGTCTTATTCCACCCTTCCCAGGAGGGTCAAAATGGGCTTAAATTACTAATTCCAAATATTAATGGGCTTATATTACTGTAAATATGCAAATAATTAAAAAGTGATATAGAATTCTTAAATCAAATTGTCAATAATTAACCTGAAATAAAATTTAGTAATAGTAAGCAGTAGTCAATCTAAAAATAGTTCAGATGTCAAAATTATGAAGGTAAATATTTTGGAAAAAAAATGTTAACTAGGAATCTAATTTGACAAAAAAAATAAAATTAAGAAAAATGAGGTTAGAATGAAAAACAGGTTGCAAAACAAGATTGGCTGCTATGCCAAAAAAGATTCTTAAGGCAAAAAAAATAATATATTAATAAATATTATTTATATTTATATAAAAATAATATCAAACATAATAATATATATTAATAAAATATAATAATTTTTATAACAGTTCAGAATAGATGCACACGAAACAAATTTAATAAAGTCTCCTTTAGATATTTTCATTTCAAATGCAATTGCAAGCAAACTATCAAGTTGTAAACAAATGCAAAAACACTGCTAATAAAATTCATAAATTTTCTTACAAATTTACAATTGCAATAGCAAATTTCTATAAAGTTCAAAAGCAAAATTTTTACATTTATGCCATCAAAGGCACTATGGCCTTGTTATTAACTTAAAATATCACAGGACTTTGTGGTTTTCTCACAAGCACAGAACAATTAAAATATACAGTTTTTTTTTATTTTTTTTTTTATTTTATTTTTTTTTTAAATTTTAACACCAACTACATATCAAATAATTTTAAAACATTACTATAGCTGAAAGCCTACATGAATAATAATCATTACATTTAAAGCAAACAAATTAAAACTTAGGTTAGAATATTCATTTTCACGTGCAGCTTTGCTTCCTACTATAAATTCTAACGGCCTGAAGGAAAGATTTGCATCAGTGGGCAAGGGGCAAAGTTTCTAAAGTTCAGTATCATAGTTCTAGTGTTGTTTTACTTACTGTGAGTTTCATTTGCTTCACATTCCATCATTCCCATTCATTAGTTTACATGAAACTAGAAGATTTTATCCAACTAACTTCAGGCTGGTTGTTCATGGGAGCGCGGACTTCCTCAGACACAGCACATGCACACACCTGGGTAAGTTCAAGTTACAATTAGGGAAACGGTAGATAGGCTGGTCAGAAAGCTTCTGAAGGCATGACTCACTCTGGCGAATAACCAGTTATTTTCATCTTCTATGCTGGGCCGCTGCTTTCAAAGAAATTCACTGGGGGGCGGCACTTTCTCCAGGCCCAGCAGATTTCATTCCATTCACATATGTTTGGTATGTTTAAAAAAGCATCTCAAAAGAATGAAGTTATAATAGAAGTGAAGAACACAGGGTGGGTAAAACATCTCAAATTTCATTATTTTTTTAAAATCTTTTTTTCCCAGCAATTTTAATTCTTCCACAATACAACATTCTTTTACATTCATTGGAGTTTTATATTTCCATTTTTGAGCAATGATTAATTTTTTTCAAAAATATAAAGAGAGAAATAAAATTTTAAAATATAAATATTTAAAAATGTTTAAAAGTTCTCAGCAAAATAAAGAATATTTTTTGATACTATAAAATAATTTAGCGTTGTTAAAACTGTTATGAAGTTCCCTAAACAGAAAATAAATTTGACATTAACAGTTATAATAAAATCTATGTAAAAATAAGTTTGTATTAATGGTAAATAAAGCATGGTTTGCACATACACAGTTATATTTGATGCAAATACAGAGTGCACGACTTATACACGTATTTCAATATCCATTAAAATTTTGATATTTTATATATGGCAAACTCTAAAAATTGGCGTGCAAATAATTCTATCAAACATAGTCCCCATAAAAAAAAATAACTGAAGCAAATGGCTATTTTATTTAAATTGTAGCACCTCACCCCCATACTTGCTTGCTTTAACAGGGAGATATAGAGTAAGTCAGAGCACAAAACCCTGAAATAACAATTCATGGTTCCCTGCTTCATCTTATGAATCCTAAATTAGATTTTCAAGGTCATTTTTCTACTTTTAAGATTAGATCTTCCCAACCAATGAATGAATTTTTGGGATAAACAGTGGGATCTATAATAATTTCTATTTTTTTTAATGTAATAAATGTTTATGTATGCTTAGCACATATTTGATAATATTTTTATGCTTAAAAATACATTTGCTGCAACAAGGAGTGGGGGGGGGGGGAGTGAAAGTTATGGTAATGTCCCAATAAAGAAGCATAACTATTAATATGAAATCCTAATTTATGGGCATTTCAGGACTTCATAGTCAGACATGTGTGCAGAAATATGTTCTATTAAAGTGCATCTGTATTTTAAATGAGATTTGAAATACTAAACTAGTAAATAATTATATTCAAAATTCAGCAGGAGTTTTTTTGTCAATATCCTAAAGGCCAGTAATAAAGTAAAAAGCTGTCTAGGGGAGGGTGAGGGGGTAATAAAATACTGAAAATTGTCCTATTCACCCTTTGACCTAAGTAAAAGAGTTATAATGAACAGTATATATTCACATTACATGTGCTTGAAATGCACTCTAACACAAGATCTTCCTAAATTCCATTTATTATAATGAAAATGATATTAGTAATCAAGTAGGTAAAATTTTTCAATGTTCATGCTGTCAGGTAAATTGGATTAAATTTCAAAGCTGAAAAAAATCTTCAGGGTTTATAAATAATGATACTTTTTTGTGGATAAGATATTGTTTCCACAAAAAAGTAAAAAATATAAAGTATAAAAAATAAAAAAGTATATCAAGAACGCAGCTAACATCTCGAAAACTAAAATTCTAAAGAAAAAAACATTTTAGATAAAGTTATAGCATGTCTAAAAAAGTTTAATGAGTTTGATCCCCTCCCCCATCAGGTGCTACAACTTTTATCTGAAATATTCTTCTTTATTGGTTTCTTTTTCATTTTCAAGATATTTAGCTGGCACCCGATAAGTAGCAATAACGTTTTCTTGAAACTTAAGTACTGAAATTCACCACAGATTTATTTGTATAATAAGTAATTTAAAAATTGCACATCTATAAATTAAGCAATTTTAGCTACTTCATTATCAATTTATCCTTAAACAGAAGAATTTACAGAATTTTTATTTAAAAGCACAAATGCAAGTAGTGTAATGTTGAAAATTGAAGAATTTTAGTGAAGTTCTATCAGTTCCTTTGCCTACCTGTCTTTAAAAACTAGATTGTGTGACCCCTACTGACTGGCTTACATAGCCCACTTCAAGAAATTGAGCCATTAGTTCAAATGTTAAAAAGTTGAAGACACTTGAAAATATTCAATCCTTTTATTTAAAAAAATAAATAAAACGAATTTTTTAAAAATAAAATATAGATTCATCTAAGGTTCATTATTAATATTATAAAGAGCATATGGAAATTGTCACATCCCCTTCCATACTGATATACATATCTGAATGTTCAAAACGTAGCAACTATATCTTACATCGTTCATACTTTCTTAGCCTTCAATCTGCGTTTTAGCCAACATGGAGGCTTACCATTTACTTTCCCTTCAAATTAATAATTTTTTTATTTTTATTTATTAAGAATTGTAGGTAATAAGCTACAAATAAGCTTTTTGGATGGAAATAATTTGGAGACCTCGTCCTGCAGTGGATAGATGATGGTTGTAAATAATATATACAGTGGTTACAATACAAATGACGATCTCTGAATGTTTGTATAAGTATATATAAAGGTGAATGAAAAATCAGTAAGGTTGAAACAACTGAGATATGACAAATGGTTGTGATAGTAATTAAAAAAAAAAAAAAAAAAAAAAAAAGAGAAAGAGAAAGAGAGAGAGAGAGAGAGAGAGAGAGAGAGAGAATCACTTAAGATTCATATTCAATGATAAGTATCAGTACTGAATAGAAGAAAATTTAATGAAATGTTTAGCCTAATTTAGAAAGTTTTAATCAAACTTACTCTTTCATTCCATTTCAACTTCTTTAACAATGCTGCAACTGGATAAAGAAAATCATCTCTGAATTTTACTACGTTTCCTTTATAACAACAGATCAGAACATCCCTTGCTTGTCTAACTAATTCTGCATGGCAACTTCGATTTGAATTATACACTTCATCTAAGGCAGATGCTACAAGATGGCTTACTTCACTTCTTTTATACTGAAATTAAAAAAAAAAAATTTTTTTTGAATATATTTAAAAATTCGAAAGATAGAGGGAAATAAAACAGCTTTGTTAATTAAATACTAAACTATTCAATGTTTAAATTTTAATATTGCTAAAGAAGAGAAAGATTAATATCTTCAAAAGCATTCGATAAAAATATTTTTGATAACTAAGATTATCTATAAAACCAAGAAAATCTTAAGTATGACTTCTCTTAGTTTACATAGTTATGAACTAACTAATTGAATAAACTTCCTAGATTGTTATTCAACAGAAAGTGACAGTGAAAGCAAAGAATGAAAGAAAGATGGCTTAACACTGGGTCACTTCTTAAGGTCAAAGAGGTGCTTTCACTGGAATAGAACCCCTGCAGTTAACCTTTGGTGCAAAAAAGGTTAAGGCAACTCCACCAGAACTTTCCCTTGCAAAAGGATCTTGGGTGGATGACCCTCCCTTCCTGCTATCAGTGAAATATCATTAACCATACTTAGACAAAATGCTCAATGAATAAACCAAATGATTTTTCAAATACTTAAATTGAATTTATATCAAATACTTATTTACTTTCATCACAAACTTTTACTGTCAAAGGTACAAAAAATGAGATGTATACTTAATTCTTTATTATTTCAGTATTTCCTCAATATTTCATTTCATTTTACAATGCACACAACATTTATTTACATGTATATGCAGTCAGAAGCCAGCCAGTTGTTTATTTTTGAATTTATAATTTCGTTATGATTACCCTGCAACCTTCTGTACATAAACTTCAAATCTTTCGATTGGTTATGTCCATAAAAAGGTATTAGACCCTCAATCATGTGATTGCTTTATTTGAAGAAAGGATGGTTTGCAATTTGAGAGAGAAAGAGAGAGAGAGAGAGAGAGAGAGAGAGAGAGAAAGAAAGAAAGAAAGAAAGAAAGAAAGAAGGGGGCAGAGGAGGGGGGAAGATAGACATTTCATGATAAAATAAATATCCTGGACCAAGTCCACAAACAAAATCTATTCAGTGATTTTTATAATGTTAAAGTCAAAAGACTCAAAGACTTCAAATTTTTCAGATGAAGGTGCCTTCTACATTAACTGTCAGGCATGTCTTCTTAGTACACTTTAATGTTTCAAATGCTTACAAATCAACAAGTGTTAGTACACTTTAAATAAGGCTAAATGCTCCCTAAGTTGAAGGTATTATTAGTTCATACTCTCCAGCTCATTCAGTCAAATGCCTGTGGTAGCCCTTACTTTATTAGGACTGGTAATGTGTATCAGTAATTTTTGCCTACTTAAAAAATAGTATGGATAGCCTAACAGCAAAACTATACATGGTATTTTCAAGAATGTATTTGTAAACATTTTTTTCTTCCCTTTATGTACAGTGAGTGAGTAGAACAAGTTTTTGCAAAAACAACTATCGAAATAAAAGTAGTTTTTTTTTTTTTTTTTTAATTTTTTTTTCAGGCAGAAATAAAATCTAAAATGACATTTAGAAATAATCGCTCACCAATAAATTAATGATAATTTTTTTTTGTGTTTATTCTCCTGCTATATGTGCTTATATTATGGTTTAAAAAGAATTCTCAAGCATGGTTAGTTATCAGCTCATATTTACATGTGCACAGGATGCTGCACAGTTGAAAACGTACACAAAAAAAAAGTGTACCCCTTCTCATCTTGCAGTAATAGGGGAATTTCATTCTGCTGGATCCTTTTAAAGGAATTACAATTAGCTCAATTTACAATCATGTTCTTTTGCGAATCTCTGCATTAGAAATTTCTCCTATTATTTTTGACTATGCAGCATCCTGCGCTCATACCATAATTTTCAGTATATAATACACAGAAAAAAAAAAGTTAAAAAATCATTATTACGTTAATAAAATATAAAATTATTTATTATTCTGATAAAATAAAAGCAACGAAAATACGATTTAAAAAAAATTGGGGGCATATTATATACCGAAAATTAAGGTAAAGGGAGAATCTGAAAAGAATGAGAATTTGTCTGGGAGGGTGAGCTAGTGCAAACACTGCTTCCATCCCACCTGACCAAAGTACACTTCACTGTTCGATTGTGGATTCCTATGCTGTATTACACATTGAAAGGTCACAGGGTTTTTATTATAGACAAGAGTCTCTTCCTTTCAATCAAATCTTAGCATTCCCTTGGATGTCATAATGGTACCATTATTGAAAGTGGCAGTGTACCGATTTCGACCATCTTCGAAATGGTTTGAGCGATGAACCATGAAAAAAGACGACGAAAAAAGATTTTTGAAAATCTTTCATACACACTTCGAATTGTATGAAACAAATTGAATTTTGGAAGCTTAATTTAATGCATCATTTTCAACAAATCACTGCATTTGTTTAGCAGCAGTCCCAAGGTGCAACCAGTTTCTGTATACCCATGTCAAATAGTTCACTGTGAAGCTATCTTCGGACAATCGTTTTCACTTCATGATCAGTCTGTGAAAGACTATCTCTAAAGAATTTCTTTAGAAGACCAAACAAATGGTAATCACTTGTTGCTATATCTGGGCTGCAACTTATATCCGTTGGTTGGAAGATATCCCATTACTAGCCTGAATCCAAACAAGCAAGCATGGTGCGGAAACTCGCATCCCTGGTGAGGAAAAAAAACTTAAGGATGCAAAGGATGGTGGTAAGGTACAATGTTGCTTTGAGATAGGTATGCTACTGTCCTTCCCAAAGGCAAGACAATGCAGAAACGTATAGTGAAAGGCAAAAATGAAGGTGGCTTCACAATCAGCTGAATGAATTTTCTTTGACATGGATACAGAGAAACACAGGGATCAAAATTTTACAAGACATCTAATATGAATTTTCCTTTCAAGTGTATTTCTACATTTCATTATTTACATTTTCTTTGTTCTTCAGTTTCTATTTTATCAATTTTTCAAGACATCTACTCTTCTTTCTTCAAGGAGGTTTTCTTCATCCATCACAAGTATAATTCTTCAGATCGTCATATTTCAATCTGCTGTTTATTTTTCAAGCCTTCAATTCTTTCTGTAATTTTTATCCATTGGTGAACTTTATTATTAGTTGAATTTGTCTTTTACAATTTATAAAGTAAATTAGATTGTTTATTTAATAGAAATAAAATGTTGAAAGATAAACATTTTATTTGTATTAAATAAATAAGCAAATTTCTTTTATAAATTATACAATATTTTCGAACAGAGAGGATATATAAATTCTGATGCGAGCTAAACCAGAAGAGATTCCATTATCTTCTATATATAGAAGGATATTTGTTTGTAGGTTTGTTTGTTTTTTATACAAATCTACAGTTTTATTCAGATCTTGATAAAATTTCGCATACATGACCTACAAAGCATGAGGAAGGTCACTGTCTACCTCAGGTTTCGAAAAAATAATTATTGATAAAAAAAAAATCGATATTCATGGTTATGGCAGGGCATATTAATGAGAAATATCTCATGACCAACAATGCAAGACAAAGTTTTGCAACAATAGGTATCAACACGTAATTCACAAACACTCTGTACAGACCAACAATACATATCTTATGACCAATAATGCAAATAAAAGTTTGTGCAATAATAGGTATCAACAATGGTGTCAACAAGCAATGCACCAACACTATGCAAGGATCAACAATGCAAGGCAAAGTTTGTGCAATATAGAATTCAATGCATAGAATTTCTGTTATTCAGGCTTTTATTAGAAAAGAGAATTCTTAGTACTTAATTTCTTGAAAATCTTTAAAAATGATCAGTAACTGGAGATAATGAGTTAGCAGACTATTGAGAAAGAGTGAAAGACGATAGAGGAAGCACTCCTTTAGCTCCGTGCTATATTGAGCAAATGGTAAGCAAGTAAATAGAAGAATCGGCGACTGCTAGACTACACAAAGTGATGAATGACCAATTTTTGCTTCAAGACATCGAAAGAAGAAAGAAAATTGCAACAACATCGAGTGTACATCTAAAGTAAGAATACGTGAGTAAAAAATTATTTAGACTAGAAGGCATTCTTGGAGAGGTCCATCCATTGTGACCCTTTAAAAATTTTTTTTTTGTTAAATCAAGTCCCTGTATCACCTAGAATGGATTTTTTCAGTGAAGAGGTAAATTCCTGTCTTTCGGATTTTTCTTAGAATGGATCGTCCCTTCGCTTTATATTGTAGTGATTGAGTTATTATTTAACCAATTTGGAGGTTTAGATTTACTTTTTGAGGTTGTTCTGTTTACTTACAAGTGTAATTATCCCGGGCAACACCGGGTCCTCTGCTAGTGTGATATAACATGTTTAAAGTTAATTGTCATGCTGTATGTAACATTTGAAGCTAGCATCTTGAACTATTAAAGCATATTTGCAGACTGGTAGCTCTATCAACTGCTATTATTTGCTTCATGAGCAGTTTTTTTCTAAATACTTTGACATATCTTTTGACAATAATGGGGGACCAGAAATGACAATTTTTCACTTTTCAAAGGAGCATTCATAAAGTTGAACTAATGAATCAAAATTAAAATCTTTAATCAATTTAGCTTATATTTATAGGAAAGAATGATAAGGAAAAAAAAAAAAATTGAGGATCGATGTTTTCTGTGAAGCTATCCTCTATTACAATTCTAGTCATATTGTCGATGATTTGTGGACTAAATTAGGTCTCATCAAGTTAGGTATGTGAACAAGAACAAAGCCATATGATGAGAATCCTCAACCATTGTGGAAATGACATGCATAATTCCTTTGTGATAAGCTATTCTGAAACCTGGTTTCTACAGGCAAGAAGATATTTAACAGACTGCACATCAAAATCCTAAGGTATCACTCATTAAATACAAGAATGTCATAACTCAAAAATCATCATTTCTCACAAAATATTTTAAGTTTTAAATAATTATCAATAGAAAATAAAATTTACAAACACCATATCTAGCAACGAATTTTTGTAAGTTCAGATATGACATTTTACCAGTTAAAATGCAGGGAGGCCGTGGCCTGGTGGGCTTTCACTGCAACACAACTTCAGTGAAGTTAAGCAACATCAGGCATGGCTAGTCACTGGATGGGGGCTCATCAGTGACTCAGAATCTTCGGGGGCGCCGGGCCCCGGCTGCTGTGACCACCATACAGCAGTCGTTAATCCAGGTCCATCCAGAGACCTAACTCGTCGGCCTCAGGCCATACAGGCTCTTGATGGACGTATTGGATTACAACAATAATAAATAAATAAATAAATAAATAAATAAAAGAGTAAATATGAAGAGCAGTGTCCATATGTACATCAAATCAAATGTCGCAATTTTGGAATTGTGATATATTTAATGAGCATTATATTGAGATTTGGTGGTTTGCAGAAAAAGATTCTGATGCAAATTAACTATAAAAAGCAGAGTGAATGGCCATAATATAATAAGACTGCAAATGATAAAAATGAGCCAAGTGTGTGAAGGAGATAAAACAACAGAAGTGCTACAAGCAAATGAAAAATGACTGCTTGAACTAGAGAAGCAAATGTCTTGTACAAATTATCAATTTGTAACTAAAACTTGATGAAATAAACCTTTAAGAACATGAATTGTTAATGAATAAAGATTTTGTGGAAAGTTAAAGTGTAAAACTTTATTTTGATAAAATAAAGTGTAAAGAACTGTGTGGTTATCATTGAATTTGATCGTGCAATTCTGAATTTTCCATCAATAAAAACATGCATCATTTATTTTCTCAGTTCTGCATATTGTTATCAAGCTTAAGCTATTTTAAGACAGATGGTTTTATGTATGAAATTCACTAAACTGACATAAGGTTATATGATTGCTGAATATTTGGTATACATGTTGATCCAAATATACACAAGTCACATTACCAACATTCATTATACATGTAAATCAAACCATTAAAGATAACAGGCATAAAGCAATCTTAGGTTGAAACCAGTATTAGACATCCTGACATTTTATACTCATTTAATCAGAAATACATACAGTGTCAACATCAGAAGTTATTTAAGCATTTTGTTTTTATTCATGTATATTCAACAACAGCAAAAACACATGCCTTCATCCTCGAGAACTATTATATCACCCTAAACAATTGATGCCACACATTCCTTTTTCTACATACAATCCTTGATTCATACACTGAATTCTTTCATACAAGTTTATTTCATTATTAATCTAAACATATGAGGTGTGGTGTAGAATAAAATCCCTTATTAACCATTCTCAAGTTATTCTTTAAAGTTAATTTTATACAAAATTTGAAAATCATACAACCTCAGGTACTCCTCTACTTAATCCTACTACACTTTCCATTCCCTCTGCCATATTTCCCATCCACACAGCTAGCTAGCTAGCATACAATCATTTTGTATCCATTCATCATTCGTTTGTTCCTTATGCCCATCACCATAGCAAATTTTCATTATATTTCTCTATATTCAAAAAAGTTTTCAAGCTACCATTTTCCATTGATCAATGAACCAAATACAGTATTAGGAAAATAATCTTTGAAGACCTATCTCACATTTCTCTAACATACTGGCAATATAGAAATAAAAAATTACTGAAAATTCAAATGCCATATCTATGATAAAATATTTTAAGGCTTTCCTAATGACTATTTCAATGTTATCTCTCTTTAATCTAGATTTAACACCCCCCCCCCCCACCAGCACCTCCAATTGAATTTCAAGATGAATTTCTTCAAATTAATTGCTATTCTAAATTACAACTGGTTTTTTTTATTTTATTTTTTTTTTTTAATAAGCTCATTTGTAAACAAGCAAATCAAAAGAAGTTCAATGTCTTCTGAAGTTTACAGGTTCTCTCCCTCTTAATAAGGAGGGTACAACTCCTCCACCTTCAATTCTTATATGTTGTGAAGCTTTGTTGCATTTAAAAATTACAATCACAATATTATATAAAAGATGACCAGAACTGTGTTCTACAATATTATAATCCATTCGTAAATGAGAGGTTCTCTTGTTAAATCTGCAGATGAAAGTTTCAGACATTTGAAGACTGCTAGCTATGTAAGGAAGGATGTTACTCTATAAATGATACCAATTACTGCATCAGGGTGCAACTATGAATTGCCTTTCAACTTCACTGTCACCCCATCTGGATGCATGGGACATTGACTCTGCAAGATACCGTCTTCACTTTCTTCTCTCCCTCTTTGTGTTCAACTTCATTCAGTGATCCTACTAATCATTTTTACCCACAGACCACAAAAGGCAGTAGGTTATAATAAGGATTATGATAAGTACCCATAAGACTTTTACTGCTGCAAGAAGTTATAATAATGTATTCAACAAAATGAATATATAAATTGCTATTAAAAAATATTCAATTATTAATCTAACTTTTAGCTATTTGTGAGAAATATTTAAGTGAATAATTCTTTTTAATGTTTAGAGGAGAGTTACATCCAGTACTGGATTGGTAAGTTACATTAAGATTTACAACTTATAATAGCACATATTTTAAGGATATTTTTGGGCTCAGTCTGTTGGAAGATAATTCTGGTTAAATAGGTCTGAATATTTTTCAATTTTTAACCTATCCCAGGCTGTTACATAATTATAAAAATTACAAATTAGATAAGATAAATCACAAATTAAGAATGCAACATTTCTTCCATTTGCTTTAAATTTGGCCTGTTAAATATCTATCAAGTGAAAAGATCCAATCCACAAAGATAGTTGGGGTAAATATTACCAATAAAAAACGATGTAACTCTTCAAAGTTACAAATTAATAGGCACTCTTTATCATTCCATCCTAGATTAAGTTGTGCATTCCAATAAGGTTTTTTATTTAAGTATTAAAAAAAAAAAAAAATTCCAAATGCACAAGTTTTATACTTCCAAATAGTTATTTTTTCTAGTTCAGTTTCTTATCTACAAGGCAATATGGAAATCAGCTAACCACTAGATGTTATATTGCGTAAATGTAGGGGAAAAAATAGTTGGTTATATTTTTTAGGTAAAGTATACTCTTCAGGAATAATTTAATTTTTTCAATAGGAAAGCATTATTATAAAAAAAGAGGAATGTGAAAGAATATTAATAGATATGGATATTAATGGGTTTTCTTTGGATGGAAGAAAGTAATAGTAAAAGGTGCTCAGGTTTCCTGGCAAAACTTACATGAATTTGTATATAATATAAAATAGGAAAATAAAGGCACTGCATGCAATATAAAAAAGTTAAATGTCGAATACACTGCGATAATTTCCATTTTAATGGTCCATTTTCAATACAGTAAACTTATTTAACCACGGCAAGATTCAAAGTATTTATTATTATATGCATAAATGGGCTATATTAATGATATACTCTGTTGGATTACAAGAAACAATTCAACAAAAAAATTATCTTTTTCCAACAGGAACATGGCAGTTTCATATATTATCTAGCCATATAAAAGTTAAACCTGTAATTTATATGCCTCACATTAACAGGCAGTGCTTTTTAATTTTATAATGGATTCCCCATAGAATAAGTGTTTGAAGTGAGCAGTTGTGAAGGATAATACCCTTTGTGATTTCAGACAAAGCAACAGCATGAGATTTTCACATGAAAGCAATCCTGGATCTAAACCACAGAAGGGGGGGGTAATGCAACACGTGCTCACCATGTGTGCATCAGGTTCCCTCATCGATTCAATACTCCCTCTCCTCACCCTTCTACTGGCCCTTTTTTTTTCAATGCATTTATATCAAATCCATACTTCCGTTCAAAGCAAATCCTGACTGGGAGATTGTAAGTTCAAATTTCCATTTCCCTGTATACAATGATACACTTATTTAAAATTTAAAAAAAAATGCATCATGTTAAATGCAGGAACACTATGCAAATTACTAATAAAAAAAACTTATGAGTAAAAATTATTTGTGTTTAGAAAATTAAAATTCTTTTACATTCTTATTTAATAGAATATTCACTTTTTATTACAAACATAATATTTCTCTAGTCTGTAAGTAAAAGTCTGACATCTTAGAACAGTTTTCAGTAGATAAACTTCCAATATCAAATAGTGTATGGATTATATGGTTTCAGTTATCCACAATGATCCTTTCTGCTCCATTGTATTTAAAATTACCTGTTTAGCAATATTGTGAATGTTTTCAATATTATAACATTTACAACATGTTCAATCCAAAGATTTTTCATACGTATATCAGTCTTCACCCTCCCTTCCATTGTGAATTATATGGGGAGAGGAGAAGATCCATTAAAGAAGTTTTTTTGTTTTTTTTTGTCACTTCTTACCTAACAAGATAAATGCTGGATATACACTATATGGGAAAAGTATTCGGACACATGCTTGGTTTACGCATTTGGCCTTTATTTTTATTGTGAGGCCACCTTTTGGTTTAGCTATCCTTCATGGCATGCTTACCACTAAATTATGAAAAGCTGCTTGCAGAATTCTTTTCCACTCCTATAAAGAAAGCAGTGAAGAAGGTCAATTTTCCAAACTTCTAATTCTGTGCTCCATTTGTCCCAAAGGCTTTCTATCAGGTTGAGATCTGGGTTTTAGGTTGGCCAGCCAAACAATTCTTTTACAACCCTGCAGTGTTGCATGAAGCATTGCCCTGCTGGAAATGACAGGTCTGTAAGTATTGCCACAGAATAGGGAGCATAGAAGTCCAGAATGTCAAGGTAATTTGTAGGCCATGTTTCACTCAATACAACCTAAATCCAAACCACAAAAAACAGCTCCAAATCAATACAGATCCTCCTCCAAACAGACTGTATGGGACGATTTAGTCTGGATAGAATCATTTTCCAAGTAATCGCTACACCCACAAATCCACCGCATTTACGAAGTGTAAATCGTGATACATCGCTCCACAAAAGAGTCTTCCACTATTCTGGAAGTCCAAGAATAGCAACCTAGCGCTAGTTCAAACGTCTTTTAGCATTTACAGGAATGACCTAAGGCTTGTGTGCAGCTGATGTATCATGAAAACCTAACGAATGCAGTTTATTTTGGATAGTTTTAGTGCAAACACGAAGTCCAGTTGAGCTGCAGAGGAATGGCCTAATTTTCCAACAATCCGTCTCATGGTTCTCCAAGCCCCGATCAGTGTAGTTTCAGAGGCGATTTTGGAGAAGTTGCGCTACTAGCCTTCCATCTTCGAATCCCATCGGCTACTATCAATTTTGGAATGACTAGACTGCTCATAATTCCTGGAAATGAAACATTACTGACATAGCACCCAATCAGCATACCTCGTTGAAACTGTTAGCTCATTTCCACATTCTTCCAACTACCAGTTTTGTAATAGAGAGACTCATCTCATACAAAGTTACGCACAGGCATCTAATTTTAACAGCAAACAAAAATTTGCATTTTTTGTCAAGTATCAGAATACTTTTTTCCATATACTGTACACAAATTATTTTAATAAAATTTTACATAAATTTCCTATTCAGGATTCCCTAATTCTATACATTATCTTTCACCTCCTTTGTAAATTTTAAGAAATAATCTTTCTAACAAATTTAAAGAAAATTTAGATTTGTTGAATATTGAGAAAAATTTTAAATCAAGATTCTAATTAAAACGTGAAAAAGATATACAATAAAATAAATAAAGAATTAATGAAGATATTGTTAAGACGTAATTAATGATACAGTAATCCCTGTTAACAGATGTTTAAACCCATGAGAGTGATAATGGATTACTCCACCCATGTGCAACCTCAACATGGAAAGAGGGGGGGGTGCCAGAAATCAAAATGCTTACAAGTTGAACCTAGAAAGAAACAGCTATCCTAATACAGATAATAGTTAGGAGAATGATAGACAGAAACCACACCTCACTGTATCTTCATAACATTTTGAAGGTAAAATGTAGGCCACCAGATACAAACTCAAAATTTTATAAGTACATATTTTTTTTTTTTTTTTTTTTTTTTTTAACTCTGTCTATTTCAATAGGTATCTTCAATGAAAAGAAATCCCTGCTATTTAATCTGCTTAGAATGTCAATTTTTGTGACAAGATTAAATCTCAATAGCTTTTTAACATGAATCAATTAAACAATCTAAAAAAATAAAAATATTCTATACTATTAAACAAAGCATTTCATGGAGTCAACAAAAATACCAATAAAACTTATTTTGGCATCAACAAATAATACAAATAAAAACTGATCTTGGAGTCAACATATACAATAAAAATTTAATCAGAGCAACATTCTCTCAATTCTTCAGACACTTCACAACTGGGGTTATGAGGTCTGAATTAATTTTATGATCAAATCAATGATGCTATACATTCTACCCTGAAGGTATAACTTCAACTGACCCAAACAGTCATGTTTTGTTCAATTCTGAAACGCGATCCAGCCACGTGCTCCATATCATGTGCAAAGAATATTAATCAAATAGCCAAATGTCTAGTGATAATGATGTTGGCTACACAAACATGGTTAATCGGGTCAAAAGCCAAAGGAAGAAATGAAAGGTCACTAAAGATATACAAAGGAAAGAAAATGAGTTTTTTAATATCATGTTCACCCTTATATTAAAGTAAAAATTTACACAGCAAAGTTTTACAAATTACAATATTTCATAAATAAAAAAAGAAAAAATAAAATATAAAGTAAAAAACTTTTATTGTCATTTCAATATTCAAAAAAATTATATTTGTGTTATATAAAGTTTACAATCTATCCTATTGGGCTTATCTTTCAGTAACATACATACATGTAGATCAGGAAAAACAATAAGCAATTTCTTAATAAAACATCATGCATTAAAAAAATTAATTTTTTTCCACTTACTTTGTTTAAACTGGAAAGGGATGCTGAACGGCGGATTTTATTTTCCTCATCCACTGAAGACTTCACAAGATATAAATTGAGTACGCGATCATTTGATGGAGTGGGTACACATTTTGGCGTTGACAATGCCAAAGCTGCCAATGGACTCGTTCTGGATTCCAGCTGAGTCTTGTTTGACTTTTTTCTTCCTTCAACCTGATTCTTGAGGCAGTGTTCGCTAGAGGAGAGCTTTTCGGATTCTACAGAGCTGTCATTATGTGGAAGACTGTTCTTTAGGGGGAGATCAAGTTCTTCTGTTTTGCTTGATTGTTCATGGTCAATCACCACGTGAAGTCTTTCTTTGAGTTTATTTCTGCCATCAGCTTTATTATTTAAAAGCACACAAGCATTGTCACTTGTTTCAGCATGGCCTTTAGTGTCTATTACAACTGAACTACGGTTCTGCTTTGACTTGTCTAAAGAGGGACTGTTGCAAGATGAATTGTTATCTTTGTAATTTTTCTTTCTATTACGCCGTCTACGGTGTTTTTTACTTTTGGAAGGAGAATCTTCATTCAATAATTCTTTATTTGAGTTATGATGTTGAGAGCATTCATTTCCAAATTTCTGAAGCACTGTGTCTTCTTTATGAAGATAAGCTTTTGAGGCTCGATCCCTTTCTTCAGGTGGTCTACTATGAAGTTCTATTATATGGGAGTCTAAATTACTATCCTTCTTTTTACTATGTTTTTTACAGTATTTTGTAAAACTAAATTTTTTTTCAGTTTTGGAACATGAAGAAATTTCTGAACAACTATTACTGTCATTAAATGAAATCTGCTGCTCGTCTGCTGTTGGTGTGATGTTTATTGAAAGCTCTTCACTATTAAGAGGCTATGAATAGAAGAAAAAACATCAATGATTCCTAATGAATTTTTCCAATTTGTAATTTTCAAAATTGGAATTTTAGAAAAGCATGCATTAACATAAATTATGCAAGCTGTAATGGTTTAATACTATGTGTTAGTTCAAAAAGCAGCTATGGTCAATCCCCTCCCCCTCATTCAAAGCATTCATTTGAAAATTTATATAAAATTAATTAATAAAAAGATTATTTTATAAAAACTACAGTTGAGGGAGTAGGATAAACTTTGAATAGAAAAGAATTTTCTAATGTTGTAACTGCAAAGTTCATAAGAACTAAAAAATTTTTTTTTTCCTTTTAATACTGTATATGAAAAAAAGAAATGAAATGCTATAATATACTCTATTCCCTTAAGAGTGCATTAAAATCCATTTCTAAATAAATTTTTCATCAAAGTTAAATTCATAATTGCAAATGCCTTTTATTGTCAAAGTTGAAGCTTAAAAAAGAAATCTTTTTAATTAATTTCCAGAAGCTTTTTAATATTATGTTATGCCTGTAATGATTTCAAAAATGCTGTATCACTCAAAAATATGGTTTTGATCTTCTAAAGCAAAATTTAGCAAATTAATTTCTCAGAATTTATTTATTCCTACTATTATATTTGCAAGAAGCATTATGAAATGTTAAGATGTAACAAAATTTCAGTTTATTAAATAACCCATCAATTTCATGTTACTACCACATGTACTTAGTATCAGTAAATTTCCATCTGTGTCCAATAGCACTTAAAGTGGGATGGAAAGGGTTAGAAATAAAAAAGCTAGTGCACTAGATAATTGGCATTGCCTAAAGCAAAGAATCTCATAAAGGGACAATTTTCTGATCTCATTTCAACTGTTCAACTTGATAAAAGGTATCTTATCCTGGGAGCAATACAGTAGTCAGTCAAAGATTAATTCTTTAATGCCCTTATCATATACTTGCAACATATCAAAAAATAAGAACTTCCTATCTTAATTTTGAACCAATATAGGCTAATTGAATTAAAAGAAACTGAGCATTAAATATTAAGGACAATTGCAGTTTCCAAATGGCATGACAACTTTAATTATAAAACAAGTACTAGTATTTTATAAATTATTCAACTTTCATCTTCATTAATCCACAAATAGTTTTATGTACTGTAAAAATGTGAATACTGCTCTATAACAAAACAGACTTAAGATCCAGTACAAATATAAAAGAAAATGAAAAAAAAAATTCTGTAACCATTCAATAAATCTGGCAATATTAATTTACCTAGAACTAAAAAACACTTTTTATTTATTTAAAGCATAAAAATGTATGAGGTTTTAAAATTTGCAAAACAAAATAATTTTAAATAATTAATAAAAAATATAAATCGAGGAGAGGGGGGGGGGGGTGAACTAAAAATATTTGTTAGGGAAAAATAATTTAGGGTAATCTTTATGACATTCAAAACCAGAATTTGAAAAACAAAACTTACGAAAAGAAGTACATATACGTTTGAAATTTCTTACTCTGTATTAATAAGGTATTAGCATGAAGATCATCCAAGATCTTCAGATTAAATATTAAGCAACTGTTAATTTCAAGGTAATTTTCTTAAATTATCTACAAATATTTGTGATATTCCTTCCTTCCCAATACAAAAAAAAAGAAGAAAATAAAAGTGTGCTAAATATAAACTGCATCTAGACTTTATTGCTTAGACTCTTTCTTTGAGCTCAAATTTATTGTCTATGTTTTTAATGAATTTAAAAATTGAAATGAAGGTGTTGCTGAACTTTGATCAATAATACAGTTTATTATTCAGTTTTAATATATTCTAACTTTTTCTGGAAAAATTTGTAGCATTCAAATAGCGAGAACAGTTCAATAATATAGCGATATATTTATAATATTGAAATAAAGAGCATTTAAGAGTTCATATCTTTCTTTTCGGAAGTCAATGTTCATGTAAAAACCAATACAGTTAACATTTATGAACCAATGACCCAGTTTGAATGATGACCACAAACCATAGTTGGGAATTTCACATATTAATTTGATGCGATCACTGATGCATGAAATGCTAGCACTAATAACAAGGTAGAAAATGCACTGCTTAGACAAACCATCGAAGGCAATTACAAACTTTCTATAAATCTGAATGAGAAGGAAGGGGGGGGGGATCATAAGCATGGCATACTTTTTATTTAGGTACTTTTTTTTTAAACCTGCATCTTTTCTTTCCTAGTAATTTACTGTAACTGAACTATAATGCATTAAAAAGATCAATATTGTTAATTAAAATTTCATTGAAAAGGTATAGTATAGTTATTTATTCTATTATCAACATCCATGACTTTTTTCTGTATTCATGAGGCAAGATAGACTGAAAGAACATCTTTAAAAATAAACCATTCATTCAAAGAATCTAGATGTTAATCTGGAATCAGGGCATTATTTCATTATGCTTAATTTAACTCCCATTTAAGTATAATACTGAAAATTTATTTTGAAGTGGGAGGTCATTTAATAAAAAAAAAAAAAAAAAAAAAATGAAATGAAAAATGAAAAAAAATGTAATCATTTATTTTGCCTGGCAATAGCAATTATTAAAACACTTTGGATACTGCAGCATGTAAACAATTATTTTTTCCCAGTAGAATAATGAAAATAAAAATTATTGCAATTTACAATCAAAGAAGACTGTGCCAGTTTAGAGTGTAAATGAAAGGATATTTTTAAGTGATCTTTAGTTCTCTGAAAGATGCATAAGCAAGAGAAGGGCTTTCCCAACAGGAAATCTAATTTTTGGAATGGAGCCTAGCCATTTCATTTTAATCAAGAGCTTCCTTAAACATGAATCACTGCATTCACTTTTGTTGAAGTTAATAGGTCAATAGTGAACACTTACAGTAGTTTCATAATGAAAAAATTTCTTACGATTTTGTAACATATTATACTGATAACAATAGTTATAAATATTGTTAGACATCTAATAAACAAATAACGTAACAAAATATCATGCAAATAAAAAAAAAATAAAATAAAATAAAGATTCAAAATGTATTTTACATAAACATGACTTGTTAAATTGAAGCAAATCGTTGTCATGCAAATAAGTAGCTTTACAAGTTTACACTGGTTCATTAATCCATTTCTTTAAATTACTTTGTGATGCTTGTAATTACACAAGGAAAAAGTGGAGTTTCTTAATTTTTTTAATACAAGAACTTTCTCGCTGGCAACTTCTGAAAATTCACTGCATCAGCTTTTATCGTTTCACATCTTCTTTCTTCCCCTCTCTGAGGGGGGAAATGCTTTTCAGTCTTCCCCTCAACTGCCTTTCCTTGTCAGTTTTCAAGGCTCCTCTTAAAGAGGTTCTATAACAATACCCAATACTAGTAGCTAGCAGAAAGGAAATTACATGAATGAAAGGCAGACAACCATTCACAAACTCCTGACACTGTCTAGCTTCAACCAAATATTCAATACTAGCACGACATCTTTACTTTTTATTTCTGTAATGCAAAATTAATATTACATGTATATATTTTACTAACCGTGTATTCACTATGTGGATCTTTAATAGAAATAATTACACAGTCTTTATTGCATGTTAGATATGCTTCACATAATAAAATTAACATGCAGCTACACAGTTTGCTTACATTAAAAATTGGCCATGCAACAGAAACAAACACAAACCTACATCTGTAAATCAGATAAACGTTCATGCATAATAGTGATTTGTTATATATTTTCGGAATTCAAACTGGATGCTTACCATATTTACAAGGACTATCTTCAAATCTACAGAAGAAAACTGTTGGTGTAGCTTATAAATTACGTGTGTAATCCATGAACTCCTTGCAAAAATAGTAGTTTGAAATAATACTCAGCTGGAGGTTTGGGAAAAGGAGAAATGGAAGACTGAGAAGGAAGGGAGCCCAGGGAGGGAAGGCTATAAAGCCAAGCAGCTGTGGAATATAATGGAATAGGCACAGTTTGCTAAAGGGATGAATAGTCTGCAGAGTATAGCGAGAGCTAAACATCAGAGATGATAAGGTTTCAGGGGTACTCTAGTCCTTAGTACAACTCGAATTTATGGAATAGAGTAAGTTCTGGAAAAAGCTTGAAACTATAACATTGTTTCGTCATCTTCAGCTCACCGAAATTAATCCAGATGTTAAATTCACATTGCATCAACAGCACTAAGCAACAGGGGTTATTATGGGATAGATTTGAGTTGCCTAGGTTCAGCAGCCTCCTCGAAATCTCTTGCTCCTCTCTCTCTCTCTATCTCCGTTTCTGTCCTTCCCCAACCCAAACTCTCCTCTACCCTGTTCAGGTCAATTGGAAAGGTACACTCTTGTTGTGGGGGTGGACATAGAAAGTACTGAATCTGCTTAAAAATCTCTTGATCCCTGCAGCTTTATGAAATGTATGGAGAATGAGAAAATATGAAAAGGAAATTAATGATGCAATTCAAAGTGCCAATGTGAAAAAATTAAAAGCTGTCAGAGAAATCATTGTTATCAGGAAATTTTAAATTTAGTAAAAATCAATAAAGCTCATTTTAAGTAGATGTAAACAAGGGATTACTTTCATAATACATTTTGAACCAGAGCAAATCAATTAAAATGTAAATAAATCTATGCAAACTGTACTGTTGCAAACATCACAATTCTAAATTATTTTTCAAGTCTTGAAAAGCAATAATGAGAGCATTTTTTTTTTTTTTTTTTTAATCTGAATCAATTGAAAATGAACACGAAATGAGCTATGAAAAATAAGTTGTCTTGAATGACATTGTAAATATGATAGCATTTTTTTTTTTTTAATGTCAGTGTTTATTAGCTAAGGAAGGAAAAGTGAAACTATAGAAACTGTGATATGAAGAGATGAAATTAAAACAAACTTAATAGTTTTATTCCTTTCAAAACGTTCAGTCAATTTTTTTATAATTTAGAAAAACAAAACGATACATTTTTCTAAAAAAAATAGTTTATATACAAGATAAATCACATGAATCTGGACACTATTGTAATTTAATTTTGTCTGTGGGGGCTAATATAATTTAGATAAAGCATTCTATATTTTAAATATTTGTCACTTTTACAATTAATTTTTTTTTTTTTTTTTTGCCAATTCATTCCAATGAAAGCCAGTTTTTATTGTGTATAATTAACAACCATGTACTGTATCTGGGAGAATGCACAATAGCACCCCTAGGCATTAGTTATTCCATCTCCTATTATGAAGTTGTCTCTGCTCCCAAGGGGGTTATTTAACCTAGGTTTACAATTTGAAATAAGATATCTAGAAATTGATAATTTTGGCAATAAATTTTACACTATGTACAGATAACATTTTATTAAAAACAAAAATGTTTTCATACTATTTCATATTTAAAACTTATTTCCATTTTGCTATTTTAAATAAATAGTCATCAAACAAAATGAATGAGGAAAAAAGTTTACATTTTAAATGCTGCTCATTTCGTTCATAATAAACATTATTAGCTTTCAATCAGTTTTTAAATGGGAAAAATAAACCTGTTAGCATTCGAATTTCAATAAAACTTAATTGCTTTCGTTTCAGGCAATTTAAAAAAAATTCGATTACACAGACTTAATCAATTTTAATTGAAACATCTGTAATGCATTCATTACCTTGTAAGTTTTTTGCCATCTCTTACCCTCTGGCTTACTAATGGATACTCCTGATGACTAACCAACTAATCTGCTTCATCATCATTCAAAAACAATTATGTTATGCTTTATATGCATTGCCTTTAAAAGGGTTTTTGCTCTTTTTTTTTTTTTTTTTTTTTAAAGTATAATTTAGCACTGTCCAGAACTTGACAAATTATTTTCATTTACTGAAACCTCTTGTGATGGTAGAATTTCTGATTTCTGAATAATCAACTCATTTTCAATTTATCTTAGAAAGTCCAACATAAGTGCATTATTAGACCTATTTATAGTACTGATGAAACAATATTTGTAAACAAATTTTGACTTAAAAAAAAAAACAAAAAAAAAACCTTGCTCCTTGCTAATAGACAGTGACCTCATCTTCACCTTTATTATTAAAAGATCCTAATACTCCATGTATAACAAAAGTATCTCAGTTAACAAATGAAATAATGTGTAACAGTTATTAAGTTCATAAGCATATCAAGAGTGCAGCTGATGATGCTTACCATTGGAGTCACACCCATCAGCATTCCTTTAATAATTCACATTTCATAGTAATCTGTTGGCTGATACCAAGTGTATGAAGGCAACAAATATTTATTCTTGTATGGAGTTGTGCATCGTTAAAGGCGATTTTAATTAAATATAAATCAAATAATGTGGACCTTCTGCTACCTAGTGGTAGACTATCTCAGAATGAGCAAAAGCTTATTCATAGGGACAGGAAGTAATGTCTTGATATATGATTTGGGGGAGGAAATGCATGATTATATCACTTTAATAAAGACATTATTTAAAGTCCTAAATGTAATCATAGAAATCAATATATTTAGAAAGTCGACAAGTACGCATATAAAATTTTATTATGGAAAATATGTGCTTATTTTTATTAATATTATTACAGTTCATTTCTGATCTTAATAACGATCAAATTTTTAATATTTTATTTGATACAACTCGATTTTAATGACAACTGATTTTGCATAGCACAATGAAGATTTTGGTATGGTGATGTGTGTGTGTGTGTGTGTGTGTGTGTGTGTGTGTGTGTTGTTATTTTCGTATATCAATACAAACGTATGATCTAGCAAGTGATTAAACTTGTCCTTCACTAAGATTACCAATCAAGTGGAAAATAATATTTATAAAATACAATTACTACCTTCTTTGTGAACCTTACGTAATATATTTGAAGATTTGACTTTGTACTTATATTAATGATCGTTTGCGGTCACAAAAAAAAAGGCACCGGTCGACATAAAAATTAAATTCAACTGCGGCCAATTCAAGCCAGTCATCTAAGTAACATGCTCACATTCTTGTTTACAAGTTCTGAAGCTTAATAGTAAGAAATAAAAACAACATCACTCACACATTTCTCGAAAAATCTCACTTAAATTCCCGACTTCCTGTCCCGGTCGGAGCTTCAGTTCCCGCGCAATGCGCTGAACAAGGCGCAGATGTTTCTTCTCAATTTCTTTCGTTCACAACAACACCGCCGGAGAAACCAGTGTCTGGTTACTCGCTATACCGAAGTCTCAAAAAGCAGGTTAATAGCGTGTGTCCTATATTTTTTTTTAGCATAAGACCGAAAACCATTGAGAAGGTAAGGAATAAATGAGGAGGCTTTCTCATCCCCCAATAAAAGTGCTCCGCACACCTGCACGTGCATTCTAAACGGCCAATCAGGCGCCCATTTACAAAACCAATATCATTAATAAATGACGTCGTCGAAGTGCTTCGTGTATTCATAATACGGGGCTTTATTATAAAGATGCAAATTTACTAAGTATATGCCACTATGCAACTAGCTATAATTATGTCGTCATTACGTCATCTTTCGACGGCAATTTTTTTTCTCCTCATTAAGTGAATGCGTGTTTCGCAAGAAAGCCTCTATTCATATTCGTGAATAATGAAGCGCTTGATAAACAATAGCATGTTCTCAGTTTAAAATTTGGGCGCTTTCTCATGAGTTTTTCAACTTTTATTATTACAGAGTTAATACCTGCAGTAATATTACTCTACTGAAACTCTTCGAATTTTTAAATGAAAAGTCCACGTTTCTAAAAGTTTTTGGCAACGTTATGCACGATTCCATAATTTCTTCACGAACCCAAGCGGTCACATTCACAGTTTTATTACGTCGTCAACACGATTGGCAGAGGAGAAAAATAAAAACACGACTTACACATGCACTTCAAAATATTAAAATTCAAAAAAATCGTGTTAAATCTTCATTCCAGTAGATGAACAATAGGAAGCGGCAGTCCAACATTTTTCATTTTAATCTCTAGAATGCGCGAAATGAATAGAATCACAAATTATTACGAGAAACATCAAAGGAGCGCGCGAAACCCCTGAAATTGAATGTCGGTTTCCTGCAGCAGCAAACAACGAGGAAGAAAAAAGAAAAAGGGTCGATTTCAAGTGATCCCTGCTAAAACCCAAAGTCTAATCTGATCTGCAGCTTTTCCACAGTTTTTCCGAGAGACACCAGTCGCACCGAGGGTCAGTCGGGAGATTCCACGTTGTGATACTGGGATTGGGGCGGAGAGGTGGATGTACCTTCACCCCAGTTTCACCACCCACAGAAAAAAAAAAAGAAAAGGTCTCCCCCGAGAAACGATCCACGAGCTCTTCAGGTCAATTGAAAAACGAAATACGAACTGAGAAGGAAAACACATTTTAAGCCCCTTCTATCTAATCGTTCGCTTCATATTTATCATTCTCTAATTTTAATTTTTTTTCTTCCGCGCTTTTTTTTTTTAAATTCATTTCTAAGAACAGTTATCGCGAACTAAATTAGTAATGAGTTAAATATAGATGATCGAAAAGATAACCACAAATAGATTTCGTACGTATAAAAAAAAAAAAAAAAAAAAAAAAAAAGAAAAAAAAAATGCCGATATAATGCCGAGGGAGTTTTTTTTTCCTCCTCCATTTTACAATTTCAAGATAAATTGAAGAGACTTAATTAGCATAACTTTTTTACAGCTCACTTCTACTTTTAGAAACTCAGTCGTATTTTCCAAGATCATTTCCTTTCTTTCTTCCAGAAGTAATTATTTAGTAGTCTCGTCCATAACATTTTCTTTAATATTTTTCTTTCTCGTCAAGAGATTTCAAACATGAAGTTTCAAGTATCACTATCACCTCGATTTTAATTCATTTTTAATTTAAAATTTTCTTTGTGTACCACTCTCAGTAACCTTCCAGATTCCTTCAACCCAATTCATATTTCTACAAATTTGCGTATTTAAAGGCTTGTCCTTTGCAAAATTTTATTTTCAAACAAAACCTTTCAGTCTAATTTCTTTCATTTTTATCCTTAATTTATTGAATGTAACCGCGTATGGACGAAATTACGATTGTCTTTGGGGGGATTTTTTTAATGGAATATTTATTAACATTGATCCAATTAAATATTTAAAATTTTTCACTCGTATTTAATGATCTAAAGCGTTACAAATTTGTTACATTTGTCAACAGAGGATACGTTTTGTTGATTAATGTTAGAATGAATAAAGGCAAAGTTTGTGTAAAATTGTGCTTTCCTTTCTGCCTGTGTCCATAGCCGGTTGGCTTCAACAGTTTTCGTTAGTGTTATTTTTGTTGTCGAATTTTTGATTATTATTTTAGTTCTTAAACTTTCATTATTTTATTTGCGCTTATGAAAGTCAGAAAATTTATGATGTAAACATTACCCTATTCAGTCCAACAGTTAATCTTCATTATGATTGTACTTAAATTGTACTATGAGAATTGTCAATCGTTGCGAATTCTGAAAAATTAAAGTCTGATATAATTTTAAAAAATAACAATAGCAATCGGTTATGCTATTAAAAAAAAAATTAAATATTAATAGAGTAAGCTCTGATAGTAAAATCAAAATGAAGAACTAGTGAAAAATAGTAAAGAAAAATATGAAGAAAATTTACAAAACCAACCCTCCAAATTTTAGATAATTACTTAAATGGGCTTTTCTTCCTTTTTCAATAAATTAAAAAATTTTGGGTATTCTTTTTTCCTTTTTCAGGAGGGTTCGCGTTTCCTCTGTCTATAAATCGTCATTTCTCCCCTTTTCTATAAATTTACGTTGTCGTTTTTTCCCTTTTTCTGTAAATGAACTATTTTCTCAAGTCCTTTCCTCGTGTCTCCCCTCCTTCATTTTACGCCCCGATAGGTATAGGAGCTCGAAAACAAAGTTGGAATAAAAAGGAGAACATTATGTCATTGTATAGTTGGAAATCATTCAAATTTGAGAATAAATGACGCGATATTAAAATTAAAATCGCGTTATCACTCAAGTGGAAATCGTTAACAATTCCACGTATAGATTCACAAGCCGCCCACATTTCCCATGTAGAGTTTTCGTTAAGTTCTTAAGACTCGTCAGTTAGATCCATTTCTGAAGAAGAACTTGACCCACATCTTATTTAAAGGCTAGTTGTTGTGTGTATGTTCGTAAAGTGTCATGTGTAAATCTTTTGGAGATTGCCTTCCGGGAATGCACTCGCCAAGTGGGGGCAGTCAGTGTCATCCGCTCGAGATTCTATTGACTGATAATATTTGCAGGCACTTTTCACGCAGTTATGTCTTATTTACATCTGGAGAACCCCTTTTGTTTTATTGGAAAGGAGATAAAAAGCAACTGTTGCAATCAGATTGTGGCGGCAAGATAAAGGTGAAAAAAACTGCCGTCGACAGGCGAACATAAATGAAAAGGAGAACAGAGAGAGGGGAGCCGGGAACAATGTCGTTTGCAAAATGCCAATAACTTCTCTCCTAATCCACATGTTTAGAAAACGTGGAACTTTTCGCACTTACGTGTCAAAACTTTCAATAAAAAGCACATATTTCATAGAGATAAATGTGAAATGATCCAATTTGAGATTTTTCTTCATGTCTTCCGTCAACATACAACAAATTCGGCAGTAATTTTTAAGAAGCCACGCTAATGCCCATATAAAGTTGTAAAAGCATCAAACTCTGAAAAACTGATCCTCTGATATGAAGTAAAAAAGTTTATTTATTATTTTAATAATAATTGGAAAATGGTCAAGGAGGATTTTTTTCACGCCATTACCTCCAATATTATATTTTTTTTTTATAATTAAGAAATAGTGAAAAATAGTAAAGAAAATTCTACGGCCTGGACTCGAACCAGAAACCTCCGGGTATAAGCTCCGACGTTCTAACCACTAAGCTACCGCGGACATGGAAGCTGTCGCTATCAAACAGGCCCTATGAGCATAGGTTAAAAGGTCTTACTATTTCTTTACTATTTTTCACCGTTTATTATTTATTTATTTAATTAATTTATTTATTTATTTATTATTAAATTCTTATTATTTGTAAATCCTCGATGATTCATTTGCTATAGCAATTTATCAGGCTTGAGGATTAGATTTTCAAACAAATGGTATAATGCCAGATACTGGACAAATGGTAGTAACAGACTAACTATAAACAAACCACAATTCCATAAATGAATTTTCTGTTCTTATTTAGTCTCTGATAGATTATATATACGCTTTGACGTCCTTCACGCGAAAAATGGGGGGGGGGGGGCACATTAAAATTTATTAAGGCATGCTAAAAACTTTGAGTTTTTCTTTGTGAATTAAAAAAAAGAATCACGTTAAAATCTGTAATAGATTTTGAGTAATAAACACGTATAATACGGGAGATGATTTAGAAACCCTGTATTTCCCTGATGTACGATAATAATGGAAACAAGTAATATGATCGGTTATTAAACGTTTGTTTTGTCTCAATGTTACATTTTAAATTTAAATTATAAATCTCAAAATTTTTATTATAAAATCGATAGAACGTGGTTTTGGAGGGGGGTTGACCACAAAAGGGGAATGGAGGGGCATTAAGTAATGGCCATGTGGTCAAATTCATTTTAAAATGAATCAAAAATCTGCATTTTAATACCTTCGTTAGGGGAGGGGGGTATCTAATTTCTCTGATCACGTAAATTTTAGAGAAGGGGCTTCAAATAGACCACCGATGACCACAGAAGGGGAGGTGTTTTGAACGGTTCCTATCCGAAATGTGCGAATATATATCCCCGGGAGGTGTTCTGTCGCGGCCCCATTCTGCAATTATATGCTGAACCGCTGAATTCATGTTAAAGTTTTCTTTTGTACAAAGCAAATTTTTAATCAAATTTTTTGTAAGAAACGCTATATTCACCCCTGATTTTTAAGACTTATAGACAATATAATTAAACCAAATACTGTACAAATGTGAAGGCTGTAATTGCGGACCATGAAGAGACATTGCCATGATTTTTACCTATGTATTGCACTTTTGGATTAATGCTCAGCAATCGGATCTTTTAATTTGTTTTCATCGTTTAAGGACATTTTTAAATGGTCTGCTAACAGCAGGATTTTGATGAATTTACAGAAATAAATCTAACAATTGTTAATTGTGTTAATATCTAAACCATAACATTGTGGCCCTAAAGGGTTGTGGTGAGTTTTTTTTGTTTTTTTTTTTTTTAAATATGCCATTCCTCCTTGTTGTCAATAAATAAATGTAAAAAAACACACAAAAAAAAACAACAGAAAATTATAATGTCAATATGCAAGTGAAACTCATCCAAAAGAATTTCTGAACTGGCTTATTTTTACTAAATATAGAAAAGAAATGTCATGCAAATCCTGACTTGTTTTTTCAGGATTCCTATTTTCCCTCACTATTATCAAAAGCATTGCTATTTACTAGGAAAAAAAAAAAAAAGTTGAAAACGCCTACCTAAAGCCACGAAATGGACGAGAAATTTACTGCATTTTCCCAAGCTTTCTAACCTACGCAATATTGTTTCTTACATTAACCATAATTCAAAATTCCACTTTTGGGACAATGGTTCATTCAGAGCTGTTTTAAACTTCTACAGTATTATGCTTACTCCATAAGAAGGCCATAAAATTTTTTGTCGTACAATTTAAATAGGACGCAATGCACTTAATGAAAATTTTATAATATTTCATAATTTGTAGAATATACGAGTATTATTTATTGCCGTTTTCTCTAATTGCGATAAAGTAAATTATAATTTTCATAAAATAAAACTGATCCATTCTTATATTGTTTTTAAAATTACTTGAAGTGCTTTAAAAAAATAAAAATCAAGGTTAATCACAATAACATCCTATTTCAATTTCCATCAACTCTAAACATTCACCATAAAATTCGCTATTCAGCTTCAAAATATTCATAATACAGTTAAATAATTAAATATTTACTGGAGATGAATCTCCAAACAATGATTTTTTCAATAGAACCTAACCAGGAATCTCGACTGTCATGGTTCGAATCCAGGTCTCAGGATTTTTCCTTCCATTTTTCAACAGAAAAATCATTATTTATAATACAGTATTTTGTATAGCGTTCAGATACACAGTGATATCTACAATGAAGAGACATAAGGTATACAACATTTATTCTTCAATATTTTTGAAAATTTTAAAACAAATCATCTATCTAAAGTTTATGCACTAGATATTCACAAAGAATCTATGGACTAGTATCGCTGAATACAATGAAATAAAGATCTAAAAGTGATACTAATGCGTTTATTGCCGACGCGTTTACTAGATATTCAGTTTCAATATCATCTTCAACATTTTCTATAATAAACAAATGAAATGTTTGGCAGAAGAACTTAAACTAATAAGCAATCTACAAGACATTTCCAACCCATTTTATTAAGCTATGAAATAAGACATCAAAACATAGCAAATTAGAAAATTATCTTTGAATTAAACTAATATGGAGTTAAGCCTGATTTCCATTTAGCGTCGGTTCGGCGTGGGTTAGGCGTCTGCGTCTTTTTTTGGAATTTTTGAAAAACGCATTCGTTTTCCAATTAGTGTCTGTTAAGCGTCTGCGTCGGTTCGGCGTCGGTCCGGCGTGGGTCACGCGTCGTTTCAAGATCTGGCATGGCTAGATTTTTAGGCGTCGTTTTGATCTAGCCAATCAGGTGCGATCTACTTCGCTATGGATTCTGGGTAGTTGTCTTCGCCGATTCAGATGGAGAATCATGGCTGCCGTAGCTGCTGTTCGCCGACACGGGTTCTCGCGACTTTTCCTTCGTGAATTTATTATTAAACAGGTTATAAAAATTTGGTGAATCATTTATTTATTAAGTGAAAATGATATAGTAATAAATTCAAAGCGTGAACTTGACCGGAGTGGTTGATATCTTCTTTTTCCATCACCTTGAGAGAGCGACAATTGTTTGCAGCGACTTGACCAATCAGATCAGACCAGATGCAGGATAACTGTTGAAAGTCGCTAAATGGAAAACGACCGCGCTCGCGTGCTAATCAGGGTGCGTCTCACAGGCGTGGATTGCAAAAAACGACGCCGAAGCAAAAAGCACGCCGACGCTGAACCGACGCTAAATGGAAACCAGGCTTTAGACGTAGGGTGACCAGGCGTCCCGGTTTTTGAGAAACTATCCCAGTGTCCCGAAAAAAGTTTTCGGGACGTTATATATCCCGGTTTCACAAACTGGACCTCCATCCTAATTCAATCTCATTCAATCCTGGAATACTATTTCGTTAATTCCTGGGTCATTCCTTCTATTCGTGACAGCCAGCATCCCTATGTTACTAGGTAACCACAAAAGTTCTTGCCGTTTTTTGTTGCTATAAAAGAGAGTGATAGAAGATATGCAAATGAGTGTACAATGTGGTCCAAAATCTGTCGGGGGGGGGGGGGGCAAGCAGGAAGGTTAGCCTGCATAAATACAGGGCTGTTGGGCATTCACATCAATCACATCTCGTGCAGAAGTGAAGACAAATGGAGGTATCGAAAGAGATAGTTAAGTGTTGTTTGCTTTATGACTTCAAGATGGACTTGTCAGCAGCAGCATCAAGTCGCCGAATGTGTCTTGCGTTTGGGGATGATGCTGTGAACGAACGCACCGCAAGGCATTGGTTCCAGAAATTTAGGTCGGGAGAATTAGCAGTTTCTGATGAACCCCGTCGTCTTGTGTGTCTGATGGACGCCAAATGGTTCACTACGAGCTGCTGTCAATTGGCCAAACCATCACTGCGGACCTGTACTCCCAGTAGTTGGAAAATGTACAACAAGCATTGAAAAATGAAAATGAAAAACGTTGAATCACTGTGGAAAGCGACATAACAGAAGAAACGCCTCTTATCCACAAAATATTTTTACTGGACATATACGTATTTCGAACCCTTTGGGTTCATTATTCAATGTCAAAAGAATAATCGGTACAAATCGCAAAACATTTATAGGGAAGAGGTTACCGATCCTCCAATCACTGCTGCCTCGCAAAAAGGACAGCCAATGAAGAACGAGGGAACCTCTTCTTACAAAAGCGCGGACGTAGGAGAAATACCTAGGCCGCCAAATAATACAAGATACAATAAAGAGATAAAAAATCTAAACAAAACCCTATACAAAACAAAGAATCGAAAAAAGGACAAATCCTCACACATTATACAAAAACAAAAATCAACAACTAGACAGCTTCGATGATTTAATTAACGTTGAATCCCCTATGGGGCCCGTGTCTCCATTCAGTAGTGAGTCTGGGTTCTTCCTGGCGATTTCCAGTGTTTCAAAGGCATCGAGTGCGTTCCTGTTTCTCGCGTGTCTAACTAGTCTGCAGTCTTTCAGTAAAACATCGTGTCCTGTATCCAGCATGCGTTTAGCCACAGCTGATTTTTCTGGGCGTCCGTATCTGGCATGGGCTGTGTGTTCCTTAAATCTTTTAAGGATATTCTTGCAGGTTGCCCCTCGGTAGACCTTGGAACATTTCCCACATGCTATTTCGTATATCCCTGGTTGGAGTAAAGGAGGAGTTTTGTCTTTTGGGTTTCCCAAGAGGTCCTCAATACGTTTGGATTTTTATAGGCAACAGACAAGTTCGCTTCTTTAAAAAGGGTCTTAATTTGGCAGTCAAAGTCCTATTGAATGCAATCGGTAATCTGTGTGTTGAAGTGGGTTTGTTTCGTGAGGGTCGTTGAGTCTCGGGTGTAGGACCTTTACCCCTTAGGCATTTACCCCATTGGACACTCACACCATTGACATTTCCCCCAGAGCCTTAACTGAAAAGTGGACACTTACCCCCACAATATTTATTGCCAGACCACAGCCACTCATTTAATATTCTAGTTTTAAATTTGTACTGAAATAGGTATCGGAAATTGTCTTAAGTAATATAAATGGCGAATGTTAAGAAACCACAACAAAACAACTTTTGATAAATTAAACTTAAACTTTTATTACGTAAAAAATAAAAAATAATATTAGAGTAAAAAAAAAACAAAACTCGAAAATAATAACAAAAATGTTTGGAGTTCAATTCAGTCTAATTGCATGACCTAACCCATTTAAAAATTGTGGCAACGTCTTCCTCTTCTCCACATAATCTTGGCACAGGGTCTTAAGCCGTTCCTTTTCTGTCCCTCGTGGAATGTTTTATTCTCTTCTGTGGAGGCTGTCCGCGAGCTTCCTTGAGAAGAGCAGCCTCTACTAAACTTTGGTCTTTTCGGATATTTTCAATTGCCTTCCAAATGGTCGGATGGGCATCCCCCACCAAATGGTTGAAGGAATGATTCCAGCTCTCGCACAAATTATTAGTGCGGTCCCCGCCGTCGAGTGTGGCTTGGTGAACATTCCACAGCCGCGGCGGAAACAAAGCTGGAATCGTTCTGATATACAGCGTCGTACTAGCAGGGGCGGCGCAAAGCGGTAAGCAAAGTAAGCGTCGCATGGGGGCGCATTATAGGATGGGGCGCCAACGTAAGGTTGAAAGGGCGCATATTTTAGAGGTTTGCATAGCGTCGCATGGGGGCGTCGAGGCGAGCTGGAGGCTGGATTTGGCGATAAGCCTCCACGTAAGTACTGCAGAAATACTCCAGCAGCTCTTGGAGGCCTACAATGTCGGGCATATTTTACCGCACATTTAAAACTAGAATATTAAATGAGTGGCTGTGATTAGAGCCGTTCGATGCTTAAAACATCGCGACAACGATGTCAGAAAAGCTACTCGATGTTACCGAGAAAAATTATAAAATTAAACCCGTATGTACATATATTTCGGAGATCTGTCTCTTCCTTTTCTTCAATTTAAACAGTTTTCGGTATTTATTTTTAATGACAATTAAATGAAACAAAAATTCAATAATTATACAATAAGTAAAGCATTTAACGCAAACCACTGAGCTCTTCAACTGTTAGTGAACTTAAAATCACATATTTTTCTATATTTTTTGGTTTTAGATTGGAAAGTTTAGACCAAAGTTTAGTAGAGGCTGCTCTTCTCAAGGAAGCTCGCGGACAGCTTCCACAGAAGAGAATAAAACATTCCACGAGGGACCATTTCGAGTTTGTTTTTTTTACTCTAGTATTATTATTTTTAATTTTTTACTTAATAAAAGTTTTTTAATTTGTCAAAAGTTGTTTTTTGTTGTGGTTTCTTAACATTCGCCATTTATATTACTTAAGACAATTTCCGATACCTATTTCAGTATAAATTTAAAACAAGAATATTAAATGAGTGGCTGTGATCTGGCGATAAATACTGTGGGGGTAAGTGTCCACTTTTCAGTTAAGTCTCTGGGGGAAATGTCAATGGGGTAAATATCACTGGGGTGAGTGTCCGATGGGGTAAATGTCTAAGGGGTAAAGATCCGGAACCCGTTGAGTCTCTTACTTCCTTGACGAAACTTCTTCGAAGCAGGTCCTTGACGAGTCCTTTTTTTATACCCGTTCGATCGAGCAATCTCCTGTATTCGTTGTATTTCCGTCTTAAACCTTTCCTTGGACAAGGGTAAATTGAGTGCCCTATCAATTAGGAACACAAAGGCCGACAACGTTTGGCTCCAACAATGGTTGGAATCATGGTGTATATAAACATCGGTGTGCGTTTCCCCGTTCGAATAATTCTGATGTCCAAGAAGGGGATGGCTCCATTTTCTTCCAACTCTGTCGTGAATTGTATGCTAGGATAAAAACTATTAATGTAGTTGAGAAAAGATTGCACGTCCGTTTTGCTGGTATCGATTATGGCGAAAACATCGTCCACATATCTAGGCTAGTCCACACGTACGGAAAATATTCTTCCGCCGAGGCTAGTCTTGATTCGAATTTTCTCATGAAAATTTCTGACAAAATGGGGCTCAAACAACTTCCTGATGCCATGTGGAAGAATTCGCCATTAAATTGGAAAAGTTGTTGCAAACAAAGGTTGCACAAGGAAAGGATGTCTTCTATAACTTCTTGTTCTAGCTTGTTCTCCAACAGTACCGTCCTCAAGAAATCCATAGTTTCTTTTATAGGGAGATTGGGAAAAAGGGAGGTGACATCAAAGGATACTAATATGCAATCCTCCGTTAACGTCACATCCTTAAGTTTTTCCACTAAATGAATACTATTCTTCACAGATAAGTCTAATTTGTCTAAGTCTAGCTTAGATAAGTATAATAATTGGATGTTCTATGAGGATTTTATACACGCCATACCTCAGATGTTTAAATTATTGATGAAAAATAAGAAAGAAAATTCCATAGCCTGGGATCGAGCCAGGAACCTTCTGCTCACCGTGCAGATGCGCAAGCCAACCTTCTGCTCACAGGGCATGTAGATAGCGTAATGCTTCCATGTCCGCAGTGGCGCAATTGGCTGGCGCATCTGCACGGTGAGCAGAAGGTTCCTGGTTCGATCCCAGGCTGTGGAATTTTCTTTCCTAAGTATTTTCCCAGCTCGTATGTCGGGGCAGAAATATTTGATACAATCGGGCGAAACTGATTCCCTAGTTTATGTATTTTAGGTAGTACATACAACCTGGGTAGCACTGGGTTGGGAATTGATAATCTGGTACTCAATTTCGGGTTCAAAAAGTGTTTACAGCTCTTCAAAGCCTTCTTCACAGTCCTGGTCAGTTTTGGTAGAGGGTCTTTCACCACTTTGCTATAAGGTCCCTCTTCCAAAAGCTGGTTGACACTGTTGACATAATCTTTACGTAATATCACTATAGAATTACCTTTATCTGATTTAAGGAAATAGCAGTCCTTCTTTAGGGCCGATATGGTGGAAAGGTCATCTTATCGTTGAATTCCTTCTTCCCATTCTTCGCCAATTGTTATTATTAACAAGCATTGCAGCAGAAGAGCCAGCATTGGTGAATCGCAAAGGGGTATTCTTCATTCATGACAATGCCTGGCCACATGTGGCGCGGATGGCCAGGGAAACCATAGAGCGGCTTGGCTGGGAAACTGTCATCCACCTAACTCACCAGATCTTGCTCCAACGAATTATCACCTTTTCCATTCTCTGGACAACCATCTTCGTGTAAAATCCTACACCAATGATACAGACCTGCGAAAGGCACTCACGGACTCACCGGCAAGTTTTACAGCCAAGGGATTGATCAACTGGAGACACGTTGGCAGAAGATGCTAGATGCCAATGGGATTACTTTGAGGAGTAGCGATACGCTACTTTTTGTGTACATTTTGTTTTCCGGAATTAAAAACGGCAAGCATTTTTATGGCTACTTAGTAGGTTGAGGCCATAGTTTTACAAAATTTAATAATTTTTTAATATATATACAGTCAGAGTTGAAAAGTTGAAAGAGTTCTGTGAGTTTGTGGGCACAGAATACATGACTGCTTTGTTTCATTCGCATACACATTTATTAGCATTGCTCCCAGCAGTAGAACGAATTTTGAAAATTTTTGAAGGCTTCAAGTTTTTGTTTTTTTTTTCTTTCAGAGAAAAAAAGCACCGAAAACAATTTTGAATTTCTTTAAGTGAAGCATATTTCTGGTTTATTCACAGCCAGTTGCATGTATTCCAAAATGGCATTAGAAAGATTGAGGGGGTAAAAAATCTTGTATCGAAGTTTATTCGGTACTTTTAGGATATCCTGCACATACTTCAAGAACGATGCAATGCAAAATTTCTTATACCTAATTTAAAAATTGTCTTACAAATGGACGAAATATATTCAGCCTCATCTAATTTCAAACAAGAAACCAGAGAATTTTACATAACTGCCTATGATTATCTTTCTAAATGGCTAAGAACGATTTCAAATATTAGTGTATCCTCTTAGATGGGGTCTTGGATGCTGTTAACAGAACCACCTATATGGAATAAGGTCGAAGGAACGTGCCAGTATTTAAAGGAAAGAGGTGTTGAGGAGAATGATTCAATATTATTTAATCAAATAAGCAACGTTAAAAAAAATTATTTAAGGCATCGTTATCCAACGATATAAGGGTTTTAGCATAAAAATGTTACGAGCAGTAGCGGGGGGATTCGCTATACTTCAAATAGAGTTCTTTAAATTCTGACGTCAAAAGGTCAAACTCTGACATCTGTACCGTCGTTAACAGGGTTTTAGATGATGGTAAAACCCTAAAAAATGGATGAGAAATTTGCAGAATGGAAGAAATCGGGCATATTTTGTCATAAAAAATATAGTGAAGAAATCGGGGTTACTTTTTCAGCAATGTCAATATAGTGAACATTACTCACTCAGAACTTTTAAAAATATGCCAATATATCTTTTCTATTCCCTCTCACAATGCAAATGTAGAACGTGTTTTTTCACTAATGAACATTCAGTGGACCGATGGACTTAACCGATTGGATGTTCCAATGGTAGAAGCTATCTTGCAAGTTTATACAAAATATGATTTTACGTGTGCTGAATTTTATGAATATGTTCTGTTTTCAAAATCAAAAAGAAGTTTCAAGAATGCTGCAATGTTATTTAATCATATTTTTTTTTGTAAATTTTTGCTCTGTTAGAATTATGTGAAATTTCATTACTTATCTTTCAAAGCGCGGTCTAATGTTAGTTATTTAATGTTAATATTAATGGTTAAATGTATATATGTATATACTTGACTGTTATACTTTAATTATAACAAGAATTTCTAACTCTTGAGTTCTTATTTATTTGAATTTATTAATTAATTGAATAAAAAAAAATAAGTCCATATATTTATGACAAATTCGACGACTTCTGGTCACATGACATCAATTTCCTGTCACATAATACCAACTTCTGGTCACTCCGGTGTCCCGGTTTTTCATTTTGGAAATATCGTCACCCTAGTTAGACGGACAATCTTATTTTATTTATTCTATGAAGTTTTAACGTTTCGTTGATTTCTTTTTTCACAATTTGTTAGTCATAATGAATAATTAAGAGCATTAAAAATTATCATGCTCAATAAATCTTGAATATTTAAAGAATGTCATTGCTTCATTATCCAAAAATTGCAGATTAGTACACGAATCAAATCTCCACAAAATATTACTAAACATCAGCGTACAATGACTAGAATAGGAGGTACAACGACTGTTCTATCTTAAAATAAATTATTTAAAAATTGTAAATTTAGTACAATTCACTTTGAAGTCTCAGTCTATTTCTTAAGCGCCCACCCCCTCCCCCTCTTCCAAGCTGTCAATGAAAGAACTTAATAGAAACGTTTCTTGCAAATATTCTTTTTTGTAAAATAATTAAAGGAAATTTGTGTTCCTAAGGTGCAAAGGTGAAAATGGGAGAAAGAGGGGAGAAAATTTTCGAAAATTTTATTTTTTTGGGGGGGGGGGGGGGGGTTACAGTTTATTATCATTCAGGCAAGGGAAGGTTCAGGATTTCAAGTAAGTTTGGAAGCAGTGGGGGGAAAAAATCAAATTCGATTTTCGCTCATTTCGCGAAACTTACTGCAAGTCATTCGAGGCAACGTCCAATTTACAACTCTTCTAAAAATACAAGAAAGAATTTGCCACGTTTTTGTTTCTCCAAGTGTGAAAGAGAAAGAAAAAAAAATCAACACCTTAAAATAATGGGAATAAAAGTGCCTAAACCTCTTCTATATTTGTTAAATTAATTTTTCGGATTTTCTCCACGGAAAAAAAAAATCTGACTTATTTGTTCATTTATTTTTCTTCCCATCACCCATAAAACACGGAAGCAAATTTTGTGTTTCAGTGGGGCAGTAAACTCGTTTCCAAATTAGAAATGGGAAAAAAAGATTAAATATTAGAATTGTTCTAAAGTCATCTGTAAACTGGAAGAAAGTTGAAGAGAACCACTAACAATGTGTGCAGTTAATTCTGTAAGAAAGAAAATCAAAATTTATTTTTAACATTACGATTATTAATGAAGGTTCTCAAACAGGAAAAATGTCCAATAATTAAATCTGAAAACAAAAAGGTGTAAACTAAAACTAAGTATTTTTTAATATTAAAAAGTGCCTATTTAGTTCGGGAAACGCATACAATGCCTAAAATCATTCCCAACAACAAGAAACTACCTCCCACCCCCTCCCCCGAGGAGAGTATAGGAAAATAACGGAAGCTCTGAATTGACGAATTTCCCGCCTTTTGTCCGCAATTGCTAATCCCCACTTTTTTTTTTTTTTTTAGACGGACAATCCCATTTTATTTTTTCTATGAAATTTTATCGTTTCGTTGATTTCTTTTTTTCACAATTTGTTAGTCATAATCAATAATTAAGGGCATTAAAAATTATGTTAAAGAAACTACCTCCCCCCTCCCCTTATAAGACTACCTTTTTTCGTTTCTCATCATTTTCGATAGAATGACATCACATGCCATATGTTGTCTTTATAAAGCGTTAATAGTTCTATATACCACGTATGCCTTCCGACCAAATTGGCAATTTATAAAGTAGATCTTGCCTAGAGGAATTTCCATATCGAATTTCACTCCTTAATATACCTATGTACCATATAAGCAAGATGGTCCCCCTCTAACTCCCACCCCAGTAGACAATCGAACCCTAACTAAATAGGGAAATAGAACAAGCCCATGGTAAGCTACATTCAGAACTTTACTTTTCTAAGTCAAAAATGTACAAAATGTTAATACTAAAGAAAATAATAAAGACTTACGCATTTCTAGAAGAATATTTAATCAATTTTCTATTTTATCCAAAATATGATCATCATCAAATGCCTGCCCATATTAAAGTCGACAGATTTTTTTTTTAAATAAAGTTCTGGGAATGGATAAAGCAGAAGATACAGTGCCACCCAATAAATAGACATCCCACATTTCAGGTTTATTCATATTTTTCATAGAAATAACTATGAATGTGGAGTAACAAACAAAATAAGAAGAGAAACCACAATTCCACAAATGAGATTATTCTGGAGCCACGGTTGTACATTTGGAAAAGAAGAAGCATTGGGCGACTGAGATGGTGGAACGCCCTTTGAGCTTTTGGAATGTCATCTTCTCAGATGAGTCGTCTTTTGTTCAGTTTTCTCGTAGTGGTAGCCAAGAGATCAGCATGAACCAACCAACCAACTGTCAAGCATAGTGGATTTTCTGTTATGGTGTGGATGCCATTTGGAGAACCGGGCAATCAGAGCTCGTGAAATGTGTGGATACCATTAATACAGAAAACTACATCGCCATATTGGAGAAGGGTCTTTTGCCAACGTTTTCCAGTAGGATTCTTGACAAAACATCCATTCTGTTCATGGAGGACTGTGCTCCTTGTCACACTGCTTGAAGAGCGCAGGCTTGGCAGGCGCAACATGGCATCCAGAAACTACCATGGGCCAGCCAGTCAGCCGATATAAATCCCATCGAACACGTCTGGAGTATGCTTGCCGTGAGAACACTCTTGATCGTGTCGCAAGAAAACTTTCATAAATCCTGCTTCTATGCAGAACTTTTCGAATGTTTGGTTCTGGGTGGCAACAAAGTTCTGATTTGTATGTGTAAGAAATGCGTGTAGCAAATAGTTTGTGCAATAAATAAATTACCGAAGAGCAGTGTATTTATTTATTGGGTGTGTCACTGTAGATTAAAGGTCGATTAAAACTATGTTCTTTGTCATTCCAGATATTTTTTGGTTTGATTTGAGGCATCGCACTCTTTAGAAACTTGTTTTATTAACTGTACTATTGCCAAGAGGTGATAAAATGGCAAATTATAAAATGGCAAATTGCAAAATTCAAATGAAGTTATACTGACAGCAAAATTAAACCCTGGCGAAAAAGCAAGTGTTAATCGTGAGAAGCTTAAAAGCGAACAAAATGCCTAAACGCCCAGAGATCTGATGAGCTACTTGAAAAAGGAAGGAAATATCCAATGAAATATGGAAAAAAAATAATTCGTGAACAGTCTTCACAGAATCATTAAAATTACAAACAAAAAAGGAGTAATTCACCAGTAAGTTTCGTAGAAGATCATGATAGATATTCTGGTATATGAATTACAGGGTGTATCAAAAATACGTTTATGAACTTTGAGGGCGGGTTCCTCACACCAAATTAAGTCCGAAAATCCTTAGATTAATGAAAGCTTACGTTCAGCGAGGTTTGGAGGTACAGTCCATCAATGGAAATTTGTAACCTACCATGGCAAATGGATATGTAGGAGAAGACCAGTTCCATGGCCTGCACGTTCCCCCGGCCTCAGATTTTTATCTGCGGGGCCACCTAAAACAATTGGTTTACGAAGTCGACATTCCTAATGCAGAGACGCTTCATCAACGCCTCCATTTGGAAAACGGGTGCAATCACTCTTGTAAAAATTTCACAGTGTTCAGAAGACATGCTTTCGGAGAAACCCCAAAAACATGAAAATCTTAATAAAAGTGAACAAGATCCCAATATGAAAAATTTAGAAATATACGATATATAGATATAATAATAATAACCCTCCTATAAATAAAAAATAAAATCTTGCAAACATTCCAAGGAGCTCTAGCTACAATAAAGCGTTCATCAAGTGTGCGTGCTCATGTCAAAATGCTTACAAGCTAAGCAGAAAGTAACTTTTATTCATTGTTGATTCTTCACTAAGAATCGGTTGTTATATCGCATGTAATATCTTGATATTCATTGTTGACGGTCACTGTTAGAGTACGTGCAATCGACTTAAAGGGGTCCACGAAAAAGCCTGAAAAGTTGATACAGCCGAGCTATTATGACCTTGATGATAATATTGTCAAAAACAGATTTTGAGAAAGAATCAGTTTTCAAGTTAACGTGCAACGACGGCCGGCCGAATAAACGCACAGACCAAGCGTGCATTCTTGTAAGTAGCTTTTTGCTTAAACTCCAAATAAAGAAAACATCCATTGTCATATTATAAAATTGCATTGTTAAACCATGTAAAATATACGTAATATCTTATTATTGTTACTGTTTTTTTTAATATAATTCTGATGCGACCAATTAATAGAGTTGCGATTAATTCTAAAACAATATTGCTAAAGAGGATCAAGTTGGGAGTAGCAACATGAAAACCTTTCCTAAATGGTTGGAAACAGAATTGAGCGCCGATCTTAAAAACTCGTTCATTTTAAGCCCATTAAATCAAAACGTATTCCGCCCTATTTTGATTATTACTTTAATTCGCGGTTTTATCATCGTTTTTATCGTTGCGAGATCTTTATATTCGACAGGGGCCTCCCCTTCTTGCAGAAACTCATTAATGAAAAATCAGGAAACAAAAACCATTTCACGGGAAAGAATGCATTTGTGTAAACGACCGTTAGTTTACTTTGGAAATAAACCAATTCCCATACTTCTCCCTAAAAATAGAATGAATAAATGCGAGGGAACACCGGTTGGACTAGCTTTCCTCCTCCTCCTCGATGGTGTTGTGTAACCTTTGGCTGGATAATTCCATCCTTCTATCAGCACCACCACCGTTATTAGTGAAGAGAACCCTCTTAAGTGCTCTGGTCATTTAACAGAAAAATCGCTGCCGGCTTTTCTTTTCCTTGTCTCTCTTTTAATGCATTCTTTCGATTTGTGAAACGCACGAGACAGGTTCCAATCATGTCCACTTCATTCCCAGAACAAATTGCATCGGGGATATACACTTTTTTTTCTTTCCTTTTTTTTCTTCTTCCTCCCTCCCTGCTAAGAAGCAGCCGAGGTCAAAGAATCGCAGTGGAATTTGGAACTAGCCAACATTATTTGGTTTGGAATAATTGCAAGACGAGTCCCTACGGTGTAAATCGTGAGAACGAGTTTAACCCCGGCCCTGTCAATCTACCGAGAGTTACGATCGATGAGGCTACGAGCATTCTGACTCGAATTAGCACCTCATTCCTAAAAGAAAACTAAAAAAAAAAAAAAATCTCCAAGTGAAATTACGATACGAAAAGGCAAATATTTAACACGTAAACAAAACGGGAGAAAGGAACGCTTTTGGAAACACGTCGTGGCGCAGTGACGAAGTTCGAACCCTCTACGCAGTTAGGAATAAAAATCCATAGAAAACTGAAAAATGAAAGTTCATCGTCTTTTTTCTTTTTTTTTTTTTTTAAATCCATAAAGAAAAGAAAATATCTCACGTTTTTAATCCAACATGCTCATCGAAAATATTTCATTTTATTTTTTTTTTAACTAACATTATAAGCGTACAAAATTATTGAGAACTTGTGTACTTTTCACGACTTTTTAAAAAATTATAATATATTATGAATAGCACTTAATTCAGGAAGCACCCAGAAGATTTGTGACTCATAAGAAAAATGATCACTTTAAATATATTTGCTTTGGGAAAAAAAAATGCTTAACTCAATCAGCTCAGTTTTCATTCAAACCTACAAAATAGCAGAATCATATCAAAATGTGCAATAGGCTAATAAATTTGCAAGACCATAAAAATCTCATGTAAAATATGAAGAGGAAATGTTTCCCTAAACGTTTTAAAATTTTTTAAATAGCATTTTTAATGAATTTGCATTGTTCTTATATGAATATCAATTCGGTGAATTAGTTTGCATTTTTATGGAGTTGGCGAAATTTGAAGCTTGCAATTTGAAGTTTTTTGCCAACGCAAATTTTTTATGACTAGAAAATCCTGGTTTATTTTATTTTAATCTATTAAAATTCACTGCAAGTTTATTGATAATGACAAGTAACAATTAAGGCCATCGCAAAGGTTAATTATAGTTTATCTGTAGAAATTAAAAACCTGTCATCTCTTATTTACTTTACATAAACATTTCCTTATTATTGGTGGTATTAAGCATTTTTTTTGTAGAAAGGAGAAAATACACACGCTTTAAAATTTTCAATTTCTGCAATATACACAGGGGAAAAAAAAAATGAGCGTATAACAACAAGTCCCCCCCCCCCCCCCAAACAAGATTTCATTTCTGTCACCTATATTATTCATGCTTAAAGCCCTAAGGGAAATTTTACTGAGATTTACTATATTAATATTTTACTACATTAAAAAAAATATAATCAATATTTAATTCACAACTTTACATTCGTTTACTCCGTGAAGTGATGATGCCATTTGCAATCGTTTCAATAAGCTGAGGCGGTCATCTTAGCGTAATTTTAAGAAATGTTCAAAAAGCATGCAGTTTGTTGAAAAAAAAGTATTCTAAGTCATCTAATTTCTTAGCCAAGTTCTTAGTGACATTGTCAAAAAAAACCTTTTTAACTGACCCTGAAAGAAAATAACGCTTTATTTTTCTGTTTTGAATATACAGTAGTCATCTTAAATATTCTTCTTAGATTCGTTAATCGATTACGTGAACTTACATAGTTATAATTTGGTAGTCGGTAATCAAAAAATATCCACTACGAAATAGTTACAATATTTTAATATTAGAGAATTAAGTACACTTACTATTGTTATACTTGAGCAATTCTTAAAACACGGATTATAATTGCCTCATCCCTATTTTACTAATAAATGGATTACCACCCTTATCACAAGTTATTAGAGTTAAATCCAATAATAACTGTTGTTAATATTTAATAACCTATTAACGTTAGATGCATGTTCAGCAGCAACTTATTACATTAAATACACTTTTTATAGATAAAAGATTTTACATCTTCCTATTAATCTGTTATTTGCCTTCAATTTCTCTAATACTTAAAAAATTGTTTGCTAAGAAGAGAACTTCATTCGCCCAAAGAGAACCGAGATGCTATCTTAAAGAGAAATTAAGTGAGTCGATGGCGGGCATTGAAATCTTCTGCATTTAAAAACTAGCACAAATTCACGAGCACGATATCCTAAGTAGGCAATCTAAGGAATAAAAGAGAGAAAAAACTAGTTAATTAAACATCTTCAGTTGAATAGAATTTAGTGATTGCTTCTCATTTCGCGATCGTCGGCTTAATCCCGGTCAAGGGATCCGAGAATTTTTTTTTAGTATCTGCTCACATGCTTAAGTTAAAATATAAATTAAGAAATGGAATATATATTACTATTGCGATTAAGAATTGTACAAATTAAAACGAAACGTCATCTGCGTGCATTTATGTTACTATTATATATATTTTTTATAGTGGAGATAGCATCGTCGGAGTCGCAACACAGGCTATAATGGAGAGTTTTTAACGTAATACATAGTCAGAAAAAATGTTGTTGTTAGTAAAAACGAATGCCCAAAATATTATATTGATTATCTAAAACTATCGAAAATATTTTTCGAAATTCACATTCGAAGTCTTATTCATACCGGGAAGAGTTAATTCATTTAGATTTAAAATTTCCATGTAGCGTAGGCTTGGAACCAATAATTATTGTTGCATTCTTTTCCATTTTCTAAATAAAAGGTTCCTTGGTAGAGGAGGGGTAAAGATGGTAAAGACAACGGAAATCCACACAATTTTTTTTTTTCTTAATATGGAAAGGAAAGAAGGAAAAAAACGAAAGAAAATGTCAGACGCGGTTGAAAGAGTAAAAAGTAAGCAGGAAAAAGTGAAGGAAGTCTGGTTAAAGCATTAGTGCTATTACAACATAGCACTTAGGATTTAAAAAAAAAAAAAAACAGTGAGAGGAGAATAGGTTTTTTTGCCCTCTTTTCAATTGGATCGATAAACGTTTAAATATACAAAAAAAATCGAAATACAATGGAGAGCGGACAACATTCGAATTAATTAATGGAAATTAATAGGGAAACGATTTAAACTAAGGGAAAACGTAAACAAAACTAAGTATAATAATAAACAGGATGTTTACAAAGCATAAAAAATATCAGTAAATATTAATTTACTTGCCAAAAGTTAAAGATTTAATTTAAAAATTAGCTCCGCCTTTTTTAAGTATTTTGATTCCTTTTTTTTTTTTTTTTTTTTTTTTTTTTCTTAAGATAATATGAAGGAACAAAGCATTTTCAAATACAACCAGAATAAAAAAAAAATAATAAATAAAAATAAAAATTGTCGATTAATTAAGTGACGACCTTATACTTTTGTTCCATTTTCATTCCAGACGAAGATTTTTAAAAATTGGATAGAGATTGCTTAATAAGATATATATATAAAAAACAAAACAGATGACGCTAACAGTCGAAAACCTCTTCTCAGATCAAACCTTTCATCGGACCATTAATCATGCAATAATCGAATCTGTATTTTAAAAAAAAGAATAAAAAAATTAAAATACAAAAAACAGGGAAAAATTATTAGACCCTAAGGAAGTTTTATTCTTTTTTTTCTCTCTCTGGGAGGGTAAAGAGACCATAGATGTAAAGCAGACTTTTTCTTCGATTATGATGATGACCTTGCCTCTATTGGGAGGAAAAATATTTTCCCCCCATTTAATAAATCTCTTCCGCCGTCTCAAGATTATTAGAATGGAATTAAAAAATGGAATTAAAAATGAGTTACGTAAATGAACAGTTTCTCTCCTTATAGCATTCACAAAAGCCATTCCCGGATTTTCCGTCCTTTGATGAAGGCCAATTTCACAAAACAGACGCTTTAAAATTTGCCCGCTATAAATCAACTAATTATAGTTCCCTCGTTTTGTTTTGCTTAATCTACATCCCGTTCGTGGGATCTAAAAAGTCTAATTGGGCCGATAGGTCTGTAAAACGAATGAATATCCACCAAAGACATCCTTGATCAAGATGGGATTTTCGAACTCTCGCAATGCGCTTCTGTCCTCTTCAGATTTGGCGACACCCAAAAAAAAAATTTTTTTCTTCCTAAGAAATATCAATTCTATAACTTTTTTTTTGAAGGGTTATGAGAATTCTAAGAATACATGCAATTTATGTAAGCGAAAATGATCACTCCTATTTAAGCACCTTTAGATTATGCCCGTGAACTTGAAAACATTCAACGAATTTTTATTTACAATTTTAAATTTCAGTAATTCATATTAATCCATTTAATCCTGGCATATTCATACAGGGAATTAATTTTAATATTATTATTATTATTATTATTATTATTACAGATATAAATTATACACTTCATAGATATCAAAACCAACACATTCGTACCTTCTTAATACGGAATTCTGTAAACAGACGTTTTTGTTAATATCGGCTATTTGAAATATCTTTAATTGTATAAAACAAGAGAATTTCCACAGTTAATAAAGCTGCAATGCATTGCAATCAATAAGCTCCATACTGAATTAAAATTAAAGACTATTGAAAATGTACTCAAATTTTATTCGATCTTAATTGCTCTTTTACTTCCTATTAGAGTCACTAAAATTTAATGTCAATAAATTCTAGTAAAACCAGAAAAGCCTATGCTTGATTTAGAGATTGCCGATTAAGAGATTATAATACAGTCAAATGTCAATATAATGAATTTTTGGGGACTAAATGATATCGCTATAACATGGTTAGTGACTAAACAGGGTTATTGCTATAAAAATTTTCAATAATACAAGAAAATTAAAATATATTATTTATAGAGATATTATATAATAAGTTATAAATGCTTGAAACAGTTATTGTATCTGATTTTAACGGGAACAATTAAAAATCCGCTCGGAACATATTCTTCAATTTTTTTCCCTTTCTTAAGAAATGTAGCCATCGTTGATTGTACAAGTCCATTTTTTTGGCAACATCCGTTTGTTTTATACCTCCATCTAGATCTTTGATTGCTGCCAACTTTGATTTAAGGTTACCAATTTCCATTGAATGAAAATCAGGTTTACTCATAGGTTCAATCTGGTACAGAACTGAGCATGCACAGTTCGTTCTTATTCATTCCAGATAAGAATCTGAAGTTTTTTAATAAAATTGGGAAATACAAAGTCCAGTCACATTAATGTGACCACCTGTCAGTAGCCAGAATAACCATCTTTCATGGCGCGGGCAGCTGCGAGATGGGCAGGAAGAGTCAATAAGGTTCTGGAAGGTATTGACAGGGATGTGAAGCCATTCCGACTCCAGTTCTGTGGCGAGCTGCCGTAGGTTGCGCGGTGGAGGATCCGACCAACTGTACAGAACAGCCCGGTCGAGGTGGTCCCACAGATGCTTTATGGGTTTAAATCCGGGGAGTACTGTAAACGTATCCTCGTGCTCTTCGAAACACGCACGGACATTGCGCGCTGTATGACACGTCACATTGTCCTGCTGGAAGATGGCATCGTGCTGAGGAAACAATCTGCATGTAGGGGTGGACATGGTCCGAAAGGACAGATGCGTACTTCCATTGAATCATGGTGCCGTCCACAATGATGAGTGCACCCAGGGAATGCCATGAAAACATTCCCCAGACCATAAACGCTGCCTCCTCCGGCATGGACCCTTGCGGCACGTGTTGCAGGGTTTGTTTTATTTTTTTCCCTGACGCTGAACGCCGCACACGCCATCGACTCTGTTGCTGTCCAGTTGCGGTACTGGCGTGCAAATGTCAGTCTTTGTCGCCAGTGAACAGCCGTCAGCATTGGTGCACGAACCAGCCGTTTGCTACGGAGCTCCATACGCAACGTCCGCTGAATTTTCGTTGATGATGCACGTTTGGTAGCCCCCTGGTTCATCTGGGAGGTCAGTTAGTCCACGGTTGCACGTCTGTTCGCTTGCACGCATCTCCTTAGCCGTCGTTCACCTGTTATCTCCGGCCCGTGGTGCACCGCACTTGGCACGTCGCTGATTTTGGGTATTGCCATTCTGTCCCATTCTGCCATGGACGGTACACTTTCACCACGGCGGCACGCGAACAATTCACAAAACTAGCAGTTTCGGAAATACTGCCGTCCTTGGCTCGGAAGCCGATGATCATGCCCTTTTGGAGGTCGGATAAATCGCTACGTTTCGCCACGACTCCAACAATTGCACTATTTTCTGCTTCCCTCTGACGCCCTTACTACTTCCTATACCCCCCACCTCTGATACTGGCACGTACCTTCTGGACGTAACCATTTTCCGCTGATGTTGAACGTAGGGGGTGGTCACATTAATTGACTGGACTGTATATTATCGTTCTAAGGAGGGATATTTAACATTAAAAAGATAGGAAATTAGCCAGGGCCATGAAAAATTAGTTTTATAAGGGTTAATCGCTCTATCGAGGTTTATGGAGGTTATATGGAGGTTTGATTGTACAAGTTTTCCAGTTAACTTAAAAACTCTTAAATCCACTGTAAAAGAAAATTTCCATACTTCTTGAAAATTTGGCTAAGCTATTTTTTATGAATTAATCAAATTAATGAAATGTGCTAAAAAAAAATCTTGAGTTAAGAATTACGGGCGCTATTGTACCATTAATAGAAAATGCAATGACTTCAGTCTTTACGTTCTTCGTTCAATAGATGGTACACATGTACGAACTTAAAAACTGTAGAGTCCACCTCTATCTGAATTCATGCTCAGAAATTCCGTTATTACTCAAATTAGTTTCAAGTGATCATTAAAGTGTTCAGTTGATAAAGTAAAATGCAAACACCTTATTAAACTGTGGATACTTATTGCTCAATAGAAGAGAGGAGGCCAGTCCACGTGTCCACAAGAGAAATTTTTCTTGTTGACAAGTGGACTAACCACCTCTTCTATGCTTCAGATGATTGATGTTTTACCTTTATTAATTAGCTATTTCAATTCGCAAAAGACAAAATTCAAAGAGCTGAAATTAGTTTTAACTTAAAATTCTTGCTTGATTTAAGTTATACATTTAGGCTACAAACTACATAAATAAGAAGCAGTTATCATTTGCTAAATATAGCAGCTTTGTGTAGAGTTAATAGCGATATTCCAACGAATATTCAGGATTAAGCCAATTTGATTTATTTCATTAAAATATAACGAAAGCGTTCTTTAGAATATCCAATATATGTGGCCGCATGAATTCTATTCCATTGAAGACAAATTGCATCAGTCATTGATTACAAGGTTTACAGCTGTAAAATTGACGAAACGTTTCAAAAGTTCGATTTTTATACGAAGTATACGTTCATTGGAAAGGTGAAACCTTGATTCTACTGCCACTTTATTAAATTTTCCGATGGCGATCAAAATCCTTTTACAGTAGTGTTATCTTTTAAAACCATGTTATCTTATTAAATAGAGAAGCTCGTGAAAGCGCAGTTCTTAAATTTCGGTCATTTTCATACCTTTTTAAAATTTTATCAGATTTCGTGAGCGCTCTGTGTAACAGAAATAAATTAAATTTTTCAACTTTCACCAAAGGACAAACCCTACCGGTGAAGTCGATACCGCACATTCAAAGCTTAACCAATAAAATTTGCTGATTTCCAATGCAATTGAAATCCGAACCGTTCAAATGCTCGTTACTAAGCGACGAAGGCCGAACGTGTTCATCGATGAAGTGAAGAGAGAAATGGTTTCGTGTTGAGCAGCATACTTCACCACCATCCAGATTTCAGCACTTAAATTTTCTGTCGTGTTAATGCTCAATTAATAAGGAAACTCTTCAGCATCCATAAAACGTCCCCTTCCCCTTGTGACCCTTCGGGAATGATAATGGTGATGGCGGTGGAAGTGTGGGTAGCTCATCCAATGTTACTGAATTCGGCTCTTTACACACACTTTCACGAGAACGTAAGCTAATCGCGATCGATCGCGATGAACTTCGTTGATCCGGACTAGATTTTCCCCAGTGGCGGATTTAAAGGGGTGGCTACAGAGGCTATAGCCCTCCCCATTGGTCCTAAACTTATACCAGTAAGATAAATTGTAAAGATTTTTAATACTGCAATAATTTTACAAATTTACATTTACAAACTTCAGGACCATCACTTCCCTGGGGAGAGGGGGGGTTATTTGAAATAACTTATAACACATCAGCCAAACAAACCACCTGGTTAGCCCCCCCCCCCCCTCCTTGGCGTCCCCCTTGACCAAGTACTAGATCCGCCACTGCAATTATGATTTTCTGCAAATTGTGCGACTTATTTACCAGCCACCTGCTCTCACAGCTAAAAATTTACAGCATAGCGCATTATAAAAATTTTAACTTGAAAACTCAATAGAAACACGAATTCAATAAAAATGAATTTAACAGTTTTTTATTTATTTATTTATTTATTTATTTATTTATATACAGTTTCTAGTCAAGTGCAGTCCCGGTCAAACCCGGATTTGTACGAGTATTTTAGAGGATTTCTATTTTAGAGCTGTCCAATTTCAGCAAGAAATACTAACGTTTTGGATTAATCAACGTACACCTGAATACTTCAATGGCGATTTTTGTCATTGAATCGGTCAATTCCTTTCTAGCAAATGCAAGCTCTTCCTTCATTTGGACAAGTTCTTTTTAATGATATAATTAGAGATTTAATTCGTAAGAGAAGCTCAAATTAACTAGTTTTCTTCATAAAAAATTAAAGATATTTTGACAAGCTATTCGCGTTCCTGTAATAGCAAATAGCAAGCTATGTGTATTCCTGATATGACAATGTTGACGAGTACATTTATTATGGATTATTAATAGCTTGTTTGCTTCAATTTGCCGCAGAGTTTCAGATAGGTTGCTGTTCACAGGTTGTTCACAGGTTTGCCGCAGAGTTTCAGATAGGTTGCTGTTCATAGGATGTTCACAGGTTGCTGCGTTGCAATGTCAAAAGCGTTGACAAGTTATAAGAAGATAATGGCTCAAATTGAACCAATGATTCAGCCGTTTTTAGCTTTAATGTTCGCGGGGCGTTAAAGATAAGAACATTACGGATTTACATTCGTTAATGCCGATCGAAACTTTATTCTCATTGATTCGCTTGCATTATCAATTTGTTAAAAGGTGGAGAGTAGAATTTTAGTTTTGCTTTTGAAAAAGGGGACACCTGAAGAACAAATGGAATTGTAAATCAATGTAAGGAAATAAAAGTGTTTATCTTCTATCGTTTTCGCAAATAAAGAGAACCAAACAGGAGGAGGGAGGAATTCAATCGATACAGTTTCACCCAATAACCCTTCGACCAACGTTATCAGCCAAAAGGCCTCTTCAACATGGACACGCGTTTACGATCCTCTCCCTATTGTTTTTAACGCTCATTTCGATTTCAGTCTAGGTTATTTGTTGTTTTCATATTCAATTACCATTGCGGAAATAATATACATTTCGTTTGAGGTCATTACAGAGGGACATAATATGTAGGAAAGCAAACAATGAAGGAAAAAAAAATAATTGTTTTTCTTGGATAAAAATGCCATTTTTCTAAACGTCTCGGTTTTTCCCAATTGAGAAATGATAGAACTTTCTCGAACCCATTTAAAAGCCAAAAGGTTCACTCACCCACAAAGTCAAAGACTCGTTTCGAACAATTTTTTTTTTAATGAATTAACCACCTTTCTCTTTGTTTGTGCGACGATTTTTTTAAAATTACTATTTCCCTTTATTAAAAAAGGGGCTAAGAAAAATGAAATTAATTGAATAAATTTTAATAAAAGAAGGGTACAGGCTTATTCCCCCCCCCCCCCACTTCACCTTTCTTTCACGACAAAAAAATTTCAATCAAAAAAATTACTTAAAAAACTGCTCAAAATGTTTAAATTAATATTTAGCAAAATTTCTCTCTTAAGGGATTAAAAAAATAAAAATAAAATATATAAAAAATCAGTCGCCACCGACTTTTCCAGTTAACGACACTTCAAAAGCTCTTAACCTTCCAATCGATTAAAAATTTAAGTTTTCAAAAGTTTAAAATTTTACATCACCAGGTTAATGAATCGCTTTTATATCGAGAAATCTTCAACATGTGCCAATTACTCTTTTCACAGTTGGTTAGAATTGCTTATGTATTCAAGTTCAAATCGGTCGTATAAATTAATCTTTCATTTTTTTTTAATATTTCTTTCTTTATCGAAATAAGTATGCACACAAAAAAGTATATCTCATAAAAACAAAGTGATGGGTTAATTGGCTTGAAATTTTTAAAGATAAATTGTTGCCTAAGAGTTGAAGATATTTATATAAATGAAACTAAATTTCTGAGGGCGATTTCAGCTTGTAATAAAGTACACTTTTCGTTTGTGAATGGTCTCAGGATTATTTTCCGAGAAGTTGCAGTCCCCACAAAAATCTCTTAAAAAAACAGTTGTTTACACTCGTTCAGGGCTCGAGGCTTTAAAAATTGTTCACAATTTTAGATGTTATGAATATTAAAAGTCAAAACCATCAAAGCATTCTGAGCCTAAGGCACCAAGCTCATAACATTGTCTCTGATATTTAGGAAAAGGATCTCATTTTTTCTCATAATTTCCTATTTAATTTACTTAGCAAAACACAAATTCAATAGTACATTAATTAAGATCTTGCTTCAAATAAAAATCCACTAGATACATAAAAGTCGGCATACCCTAAGAAAAAAATAACCTTATCCACTTTAATCGGAAGAGGCTGGTGACAGTTATTAGTTCAATATTGCAAATGAATTATCTAAATTTAGTAAGCGCGTACGATGTTTGAAATTAAATATATAAATAATGAAACCATGAGAATATTTAATCATTAAGATTATTTATTTATCCTAAAACACCAATTTTAAGTTTTACATCAATCGCATTCGGAATTCAAATGATGCCATTAACCTAGACGATTGAAAACTTGATAGTTTGAATAATTAAAAAAACATAACTTAAATGTTAGTTTGAAAAGGTTTAGAATGCATTCGTGAATACTTGAAGTAGAGCTCTGTCTTTAATTTCATGTCATATACCTCTTCTTAATATTAAACTGCATTTGCAGAGGATAGCAATACAAAATGATAGTGAAAGAAATAACAAATCAAAAGAGACCTGCAATAAAAACTAATAGCTTTACATACCTACAGGAATTATAAAATCATATAGGGATTCAATTTCTGGAGCCATAAAAGCTGTCATGATGAAAATTACAACCGTGGCAAAATGGAGAGTTTATGTTAATATCGGCGAGACGTTCGCCGTGATCCAATAGGGAATAATCTTCATAAAATGAGCCAGAGAAAGCCAATAGCCCGCATTATTGGATGAGGACGGCTTCAGAAGAGTCAATGGCTACGGGAAAAAAAGGTTCGAAGACGGAAACGCCAGGGTCATCGGTCATGTACGACTACTCCAGTTTTTCCAGCCATTGATTCGTTTGTTTGAACCTTGGAAAAAGGTTTAGGAAGAATGGAAGATAGTTCCTTTTAATTCCTTTTTTTAAATTCCTCCTCCCAAACGGATTCCGGCGTTAAGCATCCACTGAAAGAGCTTCAGCAGTCACGGGCTGGAGAACAACTTTCCAACAGGAATTCCGTTTGATGGCCACCAGATGCGATAACCTTCGAGTACGGATCCGTGGAGAATCATTTCAACAATTGAGTTTTATAAATGAATTAAGATGCGAGAAGGGAAGAGAGTTATTATTTGGGAGCTAACCCTTAACTTCGGTTGCATGAAACAGAACTATACTTATATCCGCGACCTTAAACTATTTTGGGTAACTTCATTTCTTATGCAAGTGGAAGCGAACAATCGAAAGAGTGAAGTTCCCCACTCTTAATCAGGTTAAATAAATGCCAATGGTATTAACTCTAATCCAACTTCGTGTTTATGGTAGTTTCCAGGATTATGGAGCCTTCAAATTTTATGCCCGACTCCCTTCCCCAACTCTTATTCAGACTTTCAATTCTATATTACACCTTACCGCGATACAGATATTTAACTTAAACGCTTGATAAAATAATATTACGACCCAGAATTAATAGATTTTTGAGCTTTTTATTTTTTTGAAATGTATAATGTTGAAGTCAGGGTAATTTTTTGCAGATTCTGATAACTTTTCCAAAATTATACTGTAACTTTTCCAAAACTTATAGTAAATTCACAAAAGGAAACAACTTCATATTTAATAATTCCACGATATCGAAAAAGGCCTAAAAATTCTGAATTAAACATTTAATTTAGGGATACTAGATAAAAAATCTCAATTGAAATCTTTATTGGCCGTGAAAGTTTCCAGCATAAATCATTAATGAAATTAGTTAAAAATAATACCACGTTAATATATAAATCTTATGTATTAGGTTGAGGAATAATTCATGAGCGGGTTTTTTTTTTCAAATTAAAAATGCATCAGAAATAAAACGCATTGGCAAAATATTTTTTATCAGTTGAAAGAGAATTTTTACTCTCCAAGATACTGAGTTTTGATTTTTTAATTTTATTGATTTTTGTGTATTATTCAGATAATTAAAATGGAATGTCAAGTGGACAAAAACAGAATTTTCGATACCATTTGGTTTTTGTATCTAATCGAGGCGTTAATTTAACATTTTTTACAATTTGAAAAAAATAACAAAAACACAAAAACCGCTCATGAATCATTCCTCAACCCGATATCACTGGAAAAGCATTTAATTTTTAAGACCATTAATGTAAGTAATACATAATGCTTTTGTAAGAACTGTCTACATTAGAATGCAGTCTGTATATCTGATTAGACCAGAACGTTTAATAATTTTTTAAGGAGAAAGTCCAAATATAAAATTATTCTAGCATTTAGCAAATTTATATGGTACGTTTTATCGAAAAAATTGTTTTATTGAAGATTTTCCGTAAGTAATTATACAGGGAGTTTCTAAATGAAAGTACCTAGCGTGATCCTTTGCATGATGACAAACTTAAAGTTCCTTATACAAAATGTTCAAAACTCAAATTTTAAGGATCTAAACGTCACGCGAAGTTTGCTAAAAAATTGGCGGAAAACGTCATTAAGGGAGTGTCAAAAAGTCCGACCGGTCGAAGCCCGTCCCGAACAGTGTCTATAAAGTAACGAACGGTCGCGATGAGAGTTTTCATAAAGCGACCGTTCGCATTAATCGCCTCGGTGAGTAGAATAAAAATGGCGGACGAAAGTAGATAAATTCATTCAAGAGTGTTCGAGCGAGGCTTCCGAGATTATAAAGGCTGACCCATATGAAAAAAATGGCGACAATAAAGATGTCGAAAAGAGGTAAAACCACGGTCTTATTTCCTAAAGCTCTATACATGGACAACTGAAGCCATTTTTGGCCTTTTCGTAGGCTCAACTGCGTATTAAAACTCTCGAAAATCACTCGTTCTTTATGCAATTTAACGCTCATCGTAAGTATGCATAAATTACATAAAAAACGAGTGATTTTCGAATTTTAATAAGCAGTCTATAGTCAGTGAACCTATGAAAAGGCCAAAAATGGCGTCAGTTGTCCATACATGTATATACAGGGTGTAAATTTTCTCCTACAAAAAACTACACTACGATGTAAACGAAATGTAGGCGATTAAACTGATATAAGACACTTGGGGTCACAAATCACAAGCAACGCCGTAAATTGAACCTCAAACTAAGCTGAATGGCGTGGCGCTGCGTAGCACGAGCCAAATTTGGGCGACTGTAGTCGCGCGGCGCGGCCTGGCTAGTTTCTACCTCATCCCGAAGAGGTCCGCCTTCCACTTGCTATCGGTATTAAACCAGGTTGGTACTGCTCGTGCTACTGACTCTGGCGCGAGAGCAGAGTACGTCACGTTGGAGTGGAAGGCGGACCTCTTCGGGATGAAGTAGTGGGGAGCAGGGGAACAAGCCAGGCCGCGCCGCGCGAACACAGTCGCCCAAATTTGGCTCGTGCTAAGCAGCGCCACGCCATTCAGCTTAGTTTGAGGTTCAATTTACGGCGTTGCTTGCGATTTGCGACCCCAAGTGTCTTATATCACTTTAATCGTCTTAACTTCGTCTACATCGTAGTGTAGTTTTTTTTGAAGGAGCTAATTTGCACCCTGTATAGAGCTTTAAATTATCCGGGTAACCATTGCCATCTGTTGTCAAAAAACCGAAATAGCTGCCATCTTCTAAACAAATCAGAAACATTAACTTGAATTCTAAAAATTATCTTATATCAACGAAATAAACACGTTTAATTCTCGTTCAAGCAAGATTTTAATGGGCTTAATCCCGGCTTCTTGCTTATATTACATGTAAAAATCTGGGAGGTAACGGCCATTTCAGCTTTATGACCCCAGATGGCAATAGTTACCCGGTAATTTTGCTTTTTTATTGTCGCCATATTTGTCGCCCGTTTAACAATGTTTTTTTCATGATATGGGTTAGCCTGTATAATCTCGGAAGCCTCGGTTCGAGTGCCTGGTATGCAGCACTTATTCAACAAACGAAAACATACTAATTGTTAAAATCCAAGATGGAAACAATGGGCGAGGTCAAAAATGCAAACACCGAGTTGGGTCAACGCCTCCTAAAGATAAGGCCTGAGCGCGGAAGCGTCGTCATATATGTTACATCCGTAGCCGAAGAAAAAGACAGGCTGGGCACTCAAAATCATCTGACCACAGTAGTCTGAGCAACAATCCAACTTTCATTGTCTCCATCTCGGATTTTAACAATCGGTGTTTTTTCGTTAGTTGGAAACAATAAAGTTTGGATTGTTGCTCAGACTACTGTGGTCAGGTGACTTTTGAGTGCCCAGGCCTCTTTCTCGTGGGCTACATCATAAAAAGTCATCTTTAATATCTTTTCTACCAATAATAAGCCCTAAACTATGACTTCGTATCATGATGTAACAATGTATGATGTTTTCGCGCTCAGGCTCTCTTTAGGTGGTGATGGTTGGGTCAACACCTAGACAGAAGGCCTGATAACGGAAACGTCATACATTGTTGCATCGTCATTAGTCGGCCATTGGTAATCCTATTTCTACCGATAATAAGCCCTAAATTTGGTCGAGTAATGATGTAACAATGTATGACGTTTCCGTTATTAGGCCTTATGTCTAGGGGTGCGTTCACTTATTCACTTGGAGTCACTCCGAGTGACTCCCGTGACTCAGTCATTCGGATTCCTATCTTTATTTGCTCTGAGTCATTTGGTCTCCGTTTCTTTATTCGCTCGGAGTTAACTCCCTTGACCTCCAACATCAGGGTACGCTTGGAGTCTTTCGGAGTTTGTTTCTTTATTCGCTTGGAGTGCGACTCGGGTTAACTCCCTTAACTCCTGCTTTCAAGCTGGAGTCATCGGAGTCAAAATTTAATGAGAAAGATGACGCAACAATGAAGAGTGCCAACAAAGTTGCTAATTTTAACGATGATTAATCTTTTTTTACAATGAGATATCGTTTGCGAGCGCGCTTGTTCAACGCCTCCTAAAGATAAGGCCTGAGCGCGAAAACGTCATACATTGTTACATCATCCGAAGATACGAGGCCAACGAGAAAGACAGGCCTCGAAGCGGAAAAGTCACCTGATCATCTGGGTCCGAACAACAATCCAATCTTCATTGTTTCCATCTTGGATGTAAACAATGAGTGATTTTCCGATTGTTGGAAACAATGAAGGTTGGAATTGTTGTTCGGACCCAGATGGTCAGGTGACTTTTTCGTTGGCTTCGCCGAAGATACGTTTAATCGCAATACTACCAATAATAAGCCCTGAAATGCAATTAAACGTATCTTCGGATGATGATGTAACAATGTCTGACATTTTCGCGCTCAGGCCTTATCTTTAGGAGGCGTTGGCTTGTTAGGAGCCGTGGCAACCACACAAACAAGAGAAGACTATTTTTTCAAGCTGGCGCATACGTTGTTTTACTATCAACATGGCCGCCTCTATCTTTCGAAAGTGCACGATCATAGCTTACCATAATTGGTTAGCCTTCCATTGTTGTAGGCTTGGCACGATACAAACGAAAATTTAGCTTAAATTGACCGAAAATTTGATTCAAGACAATTTTTTTCAGCAAAATTATTAATTTTTATATGCTCAATCTCAGTTCCATTTTTACGCATGACTCCACCCTAGCCTCTGTGATAATAAATTAAAATTACAATTATGACCAGAACTTTTTTTATAAAAAATAATAAAAAGTAAAAAATATGTTATTGTTTATTCCTGTTAATAAAAAAAGTTAATGTTAAAGGTTCCCCATAATCAAAAATGCCATGGGCACTGCTCATGCTTTTCTGATGCCTGCGGAGGTTGCGAAGAGGGGAAAAAATCTTGAATCGTTCACAAGCAGTGTTGCCAATTTAGCAGGGATGTGTCCAATTTAAAGGCTCATTTTCATTAATTTGTGCATTATACATTAATTTACGAAGTAGTATAATATGTTTATTTATTAATGAATGATTCTATACTCATTTATAAATGGAGAAGATAAAATAACAAATAAGAATAAATAATAACAAGTTTACCAATGAATAATGATGAGTTTTTGAAGAGAACTGAAGACTTGTAAATGAATGGTAGATGGTTGCTGTGCATTGTTTAATTTTTATTAAAAATGTCCAACAAAAGACAAGCGCATGAAAAAAAGGCTAAATTGGCAATACTGCACACAAATGATTATAAAGATCAAAGTCTTCGATTGTTACGTCGTTGTGTTGACTGACGAGGCTAACGAGAAAGACAGACTCCGGCACTGAAAAGTCACCTGACCAAGTTAGGTCTATTAACAATGTAACTTTCATTGTTTCCATCTTGTATTTTAACAATCAGTGTTTTTCCTTTGTTGGAAACAATGAAGGTTGGATTGTTAATAGACCTATCTTGGTCAGGTGACTTTTCAGTGCCAGAGCCTGTATTTCTCGTTAGCCTCGGTTGACTGAGCCATGACGCTAGTACTCTGATCACGTGATCACATTGACTCGAACATGACTCCGAACGAATAAGTGAACGCACCCTAGATAGTAGTTGGGTTGGTGAAGCAATGATTATTGCTCAATTGTTAACATATTGTTGACTATCATAGCATGATTTTCTTCACTAATTCCACCTAGACAGAAGGCCTGAAAACGGAAACGTCATACATTGTTACATTATCATTAGTCGACCAAATTTAGGGCTTATTAGTAGAAATAAGCCCTAAACTTGGTCGACTACGAGGCCAACGAGATAAGGCCTGGAAGCGAAAAAGTTACCTGATCAACTGGGTGCTAGTAGCAATCCAACCTTCATTGTTTCCAACAAAAAAAACAAGTTAAGACGAAAAAGGTTTTATCAAACCAAGCTTTTATAATGTTTTATTTAGTGGCAACAATACAGCTTAATTTTGCAACAATAAACAATAGATACATTTACTCTCGCCATAACGAAATGTCCAATTGTTACAACAATCAATTCGTAGTAATGAGTTAGTACCATTAGAACAAGAACCAATGAACCGATTTGAAAATTTTTTTTCTTTATCATAAATTGTCATCGATTCTGCATAAGTGTGTCAAATTGCAGCTCCCTAGCTTGTCAGAAAGTTGGTTTAATATTGATTACAAGATTTGACCTAAACAAACTAACACAGCAAAGTTAATAAAAGCTTTTAAAAAAAACACTGATTGTTAAGATGGAGACAATGAAGGTTGGATTGTCACTAGCACCCAGTTGGTCAGGTGACTTTTTCACTTCCAGGCCTTATCTCGTTGGCCTCGGGACGATTACGAGGTTAACGAGAAATACAGGCTCCGGCACCAATGACGTATATTAAAGATAGACTCCGAAGCAATTGTTGTAACTTGAAGCAAATTGGGAAGCTCCATGCCCAGAACTGTCATGGCTGAAAGCGAGTGAAGATCACTTGTATACCTTCCTTCCCACTTGGCTTATCTGGAACTACAATAATAAACGTAAAATATTTTTTTTTCTCCGAAACAAAAGGCCATTGAGTCAAATCCTTTTACACAGAAGGTATATTAATATTGTAGATTGACCTCCTAAAATTTCAACCAAATCCGTGATTATATGTCCGTGCGGTCCCCTTGTGAGGGAAAATTTCACGCAAACGGCCCGAATTGTGGAAGAACAAAGACTGGTTGCTCCACCTTGACAACCGCCCGCACACATTTCTCTCGTTGTAAAGGAATTCCTGGCAAAACGCAACATGGCAACGGTTCCCCACCCTCCCTAATCTCCTGAGCTAGTCCCTGAAATGAAAGGGCAACGTTTTGACTCCACTGAAGATATCCAAGCGGAATCGCAGCTGGTCCTGAACACTACAGCCTTCGGACTTCCAGGAGTACTTCCAAATATAGGAAAAAAGGCGAGTGATTTGAAGGTGACAGTGGAAATTAGGGTGTAAAGGTAAGTTTTCTGTTTTTTTATTTGAAAATTATAGAAATTTTTTGGTAGCAACTCGTAATCAGCGGTTAATTTCCACATATATTCTGTAAATTACACCGCTGGAAAGGAAATCCCAATGTTGCTGCGTTTTATTCAGTTTGCTCATATCTACCTAAACACTCTTGCACCAAAATCATATTTCCGTGTTGAAAAGTAAGAGTCGGGCTTGGCAAATGCAAACTTATAAATTCAAAATATGCATGACCTTTCTTATAAAAACCTAATTTTTAATACTCTTTATGCTGTATAATAGCTGCATAAAAACTTTATATATGATCATTAAAGTGAAAGCACTTCCTTCTCATTAAGCAAAACAGAAAATGGCAGCAAAACCAATTGATGGATGGAATTCTTTTCTTTTTTCCCGAGCAGATTTACGTTCGTGATAATTAACGCCCGTTAAATGAGTCGACGCCTTTACAACACCATCTGCTCTTATTCGCCAAAGTAATTGCTTTTCGGCTCCATTCGTCTACAGAACACTTTCACCTCACCACACCTCGCTACATTTTATACGTTTATTAACTGCTAACAAATTTGTAGTAGCCCAGGGAGTTTCCAACGCAGTAAACTTTAACAACGAAATCATTCATATAATGCCCTCCATCTCGTAATTTCAATGAAGTTTTAATAATAATAGAAACCTTAACGAGAAAAAAAAACTTTTCATGACTGACTTGAAACTAAATGATAGACTAACATTTAATAATTAATTTTATATGCTATTTAAGCTTAGTTCAATTTTATTTAGAATACAATTGCGCGCAGAAAATAATTAGATGACCATATTATAAGTGATATCCTTAAACATATAATGTTAACAAGAATTTGTCCATTTATATATGTAGCCGAGTGATCAAGTTAGGAATTTTTTAAAATCACACTTTATAATTTCTGGCAAGTAAATGGAGGCGTAACCAAATATTTCTCAAATATTTTCTATTATCCTGTTCCGGAATTAAACCTGTGACCTCGAGCTGTAAATGCGAATTTGACATCTCGTTTTAGCCATTTTCAACTACGCTAATGAAATTTATTCTATGGATTGTGTAGATAAATATTTCTTTTATAATTTCTAGGCGTATGGATTTACAAAGTAAAAATTCCAAAAAATACAAATCGGCATTTACAATCTTAATTAGTTTTAAGAGACTAAATTTCTAAAAGCAAATAAAATTGCTTACTCATTATACTTAAACATGGCAGATTTAATTCGCGTAAAAATGTGACAAGCTTCATTTTCAATGATTACTAGAATCTGGATGAAGGTATAAAGCATTTGGTTAATTATCTTAACGGATATAACCATTTAGAGGCAGGCTAGTGGTTATTATAGATAAAATTTTTTTTACCGAAAAGTGAATTTCTAAATTGTAATTACTCAAAAATCTCTTTGGACCCTAAGATCATTCACCTGTAAGTTGTATAACGTATACTAAAATCCCTGAATTCAGAATTTAGTAGGTAAATGTCGAGATCTACGAGAGATTGAACCCTTACTTTTGAGGTAAAGGTTAAGAAATCTGCTGTTGAAAATAGATTAACAATCAGCCACAAGACAAACTAAAAAGTGAATTAATTATACAGGGCGTTTACTAAACATACGGCAAAAAATTCCAGGGGTTATTCTTTGGGTTATTTTAAGAACCTTTTGTCCTTTGATGATTTTCGGAATAACACTTTGTTTCGAAGATACAAGACGATAAAGGTTTTGCCGAGTTGGGACTTCGGAATGCCGCTGGATGAGGTTTGGTCGAGGTGGACCTCACTTATGGTCTGCTCGATCCCCGGATTTAAACCCTTGGAATTTTAACATGTCGTTAGTTACACTATTCCTGTGGAAAATGTAAAAAGTCGTAGAAGATTTGAGAAATCGGATAGCTGATGGGTACAATGCAATAAGAAATAACCCTGGTGTTTTTGAAAGAATTCGGCAGTCAATGAGAAGATTGGATTCATACTTCCTAGCTGATGGCAGTCATTTTCAGCATTTATTGTAGAGTAAGAAGCTTTACATGTACTATTAGATAAGAAAAAATTTTGTCGAAAAGCCTTTATCGCCCTGTATCTTCGAAACAAAGCGGCATTTCGAAAGTCATCAAAGAACAAAAGATTTTTAAAATAACCCAAAGAATCACACATCGAATTTTTGCCGTATGTTTAGTTACACCCTGTATATGTTAAGTATATGGGCGTATAGTCATGTTACAATTATCTAAATTGTTAATCAATAGGACCACATGTTGCAAATACGGGCCACAGTATTCAAGATCCATACCAACCTGAGCTTGAGGAACCGCTATGGTGGATGTCAGATCTCCAAACTAATAAATGGCAGATCTGAGGATTCAGAGTCCTAGCTAAGATGCTTGGAAGTCTACTGAAATCTCAACGTAGAAAAAATGCTCTAAGTTTGGATCTGCTGGTGCTTCATGCTCCACTTACAGATCGATAGGACTCTGGACACGATGCCACCAACCTGTCCACATCATAAGAATCGTTTTTACCAAATAAACAAAACGCCTATATATATATTTTTTTGGATCGGGTGAAGCTGTGGTGCAGACAGGATTTATTTGGCAAAAATATGAGGCCTACGTGATAATGGACAGGTTTGGTGGCATGTCCAGAGTCATTTTTCTCCCCAGAGGGAGCATAGATAACTAATAAATATCAGCATGATGTTCATCGAGTATATACTCCAATAACGGTTTGAGAAACATGCAACCAATTTTGTCACTTAGACTGCTAGTTCACTACATACTACATTCACTTAGAGTATATGTGCAAGTCGACAGCAGATCTCCTTGTTGTACAAAAGCATAAGTAAAATTCGCGGACACTCAAATCACAAAAAACGGAAAAAATACTAGTATTTGGAGTAATTTTATATGGTGTACAAAGAGAATGAGTCTCAGTAGGAAATTAAGTAGGATTTCGTACTTTTGTAGTGATTCTACGTCGGTTGCCAGATGATTAAGCAAGGATGAATGCAATTTCTGTTAACAAGATTTGTTCTTGCTGACGTATTTAATGCTCGGAGGGACTGCTTAAATAGGAAGTAATGAATCCGAAATATGGTCATTAGAACGATGGGAGGGAAATAGGTAATGAATAATACCTATCCCCAAAGGGGGGTTTTTCGAATCTTTGACCTCTGGTTTTAAGTGCAGTAAATTCTCATAAACGAAGACGCCAACGTCCCGAAAAGATTAGCGCTTGAAAGTCGTATCATGCATTTGTTCAACGACTGGATAAGCCTGTTACAATTGAAAATATCACAAACTGCTCGAAATATTTAAAGTTGGAGTGTGAATCGTCAGATAAAATTCAACGTTAACATCTTTGGGTGGCATGGTGGAGGGAAGAAGTCTTTTCTATTTTGGGCCAAGCAAATATGTATTTGTTTAATTTCGCCTCGTAATTGAGAGTGTCACCAGTGCCAACATCACCTGGAATAGTGTCAAGTCAATGAATCAGTCGTCGTTTTCGTCACCAAGTTCAAGTGCTGACTTCGACCGAATAATATTTATAAACAAAACTCTTGGAGAGTCTCAACACATGCTATTCATTAAAAAAAAAAATTATGCCCAATTTAAAAATTCTAAAAATAAAAAGACGTTTGACGTATCTATTTCAAATTTATTTTTAAAAATCCACTTTATGGTTACATTCAAAAGAAAAGTCCAATGCGTTATTTGTTTGACTTTATCAGCTTTCATTTGTTTGACATTTTCCCGACGAACTTAATACCTATTGTATAAAAAAAATAATTCCGAAAACGAATTTTCCCATGAAAAGTTAAATTTTTCAAAATGTTCCATGCATAATATCAAATTTTGAAAAAGTTCTAGTCCATTACTAAAATACATAAAGATCTTTAAACATTTAAGTAGGGGGCGGGAAGTGGTGGTTAAACAATCCCGCCTCCCAAATGTCTCTTTCGAGGGGTTGACGAAGTCAAGAGCCCTTCGACAGTTCTCCTTTTCCGACATTTTTTTCCCCTCTTTCAAAGAGAAACATTGAAACTTCACGATTTCTGACTGAATGAACTCCATTATATTTCCACAAAAACGCTATAAAAAAGTCGCCACGTACCGGATGAACTCGCTCTATAAAGTCATGTGAACTTTTAGAATATATAAATACATTCATTTTTACGCTTGTCTTCAGTTTTAAATTATTTATTAAAAAAAAAAAAGATGAGAACGCATTCTGTTTATCAATGACTTCAAAACTAATTACCAAAACACCACTCGAGGCATAGGATGTGGAGTGAAACGAACGTTCTCGGTTACATAAAATAAAAATGTCTTCTCTTGGACTTTTATTCCGATAAGAAGTCCTCCGAGGCACTTCTCCATTTCAATGGGCAATAATTATCGATTCGTATTTCATTCCGACTCCCGTTTGATATTCCCGATCTCTAATCTAATTTCCCAAAAACGTTTAAACTTTTGCAAAGACATTAGTATCGAGATCCCACGGACGATAGAAAACATGCTAAAAACGTTATTGGTGGCGGTGTTCCTTTTTTCCACCCCCTCCTCATTTCAAGTTTTCTTTTTTTTTTTTCCTTACAAAACACAAAGATCAACAACTTCCTGGAAATGTCAAGACCGTTAAAATAGTGAAACCCTCTTATCTCTTTTCTCTCACCAAATTCTCTCCTCTAACGAGATGGGAGCGATGAGATGAAAGGGAAAATGCCTCGGACTCGAGTGGCCGAAACCCCACCTATTTTAGGTTATTTACCTTAAACCATTTGGGAGTGGAAAAAGGTTGCAATTAACATAAATAAATATTAAAAGAGCTTTTTCTCGATACACCATAGACGAAATAAATTCGCAGAACATCGCCACTATTTACTTCTTACAATGAACAACCAAGAAAAAAATACTTTTCCTTTTCAGACTCGTAAACGTAAAACAAAACTCAATGGAAAGAGACGCGACGGCGATTCATTTCCAAGTCCCCTTATCCTCTATAAATATTAATCACCCTAAAGGTTATTAAATTTCTAATTTTCCCGTCCTTCAAATGCGAGGTTAATAACTCTCCCTTTCTAACGAAACGGCTTTTGGCATGTTCACAATTTCCTATCTCAGTTTTCTATGCTGATGTAATTCAATCGGATGGTTTGTGTTTAACGAATTCAAGGCGTTCGATATTCAAAAAACCCTTTGCGTAGTTGATTGATATTCAAAAAAGGAAATTCCTCTTAAGCGGTCATTACGTTATGGAAATTCATCATGGTTTATAGGAAATTAATTCGATGTCCACATAATGTAGTTTGCTAATATTATTCATAAGTATTTGTTATGAATAAAAATAATAAATCAGAAGGTATGGTATGGTTTAATAATTAATATGGTAAATGAAGGTTTCATTATTTATCATAATTATTATACCATACAATGAATTATTAATTTATTATACCTGAAATAAATATACAGTATATAAATTTTAGATAAATTGACAATTTAAAATAAAATTTTAAAAAATTAAAAAAATGTTCATAAAAATAATTCCCAAAATTTTTTAAATCCTAACTAACTTTGCCGTGAACCTATCAGTGAATCCTAACCCATCAGTGAAGTGAATAAGAATCTTTAACGTTGATATCACGTCTCCAGTTGACATCTACTGTATATATTCTGAAAGTTATAATTTCCAATTCGAGAAGATAATTATCATTTGAAATTGTGATTGTTCTTCACTGACGATCTTAAACAAAAGGTTTCAAACCTATCTTTGGTTATCTCATATTTATGTAAATAAAATATTTTTCACAGTTTGTAGAATAGTGCAGCTGGTCTAGTGGACAAGAATCACAAGTTCAACGTAAGTGAATTCCCTAAATTGAAAACGGACCTTACAGTTAACACCAATTTGAAATTTTACGGACATTTTAAATTAATGAATTTTATAAAAAGTTTATTTTGCATACTTGATTAAACTTTAATTTTCACACTGTCTGGTGATAAACTTGAGAATAAAATGAAACTCTTTTTCCACAACGAAACAGGAAATGAACAAAAAGAAAAAGACCGAAAATAAAATGAAAAAATACAACCTGAGTCTGTAAGCGCTTTTCGAAAGCTTTGCTTTCATCATTCAGCAGCCAAGGAGCACCTCGAGAGAACTTGAGAGAACT
>JAHWFO010023044.1:724250-741304 GCA_023313115.1 Rhysida immarginata | reverse complement strand
TTGCTTTCATCATTCAGCAGCCAAGGAGCACCTCGAGAGAACTTCAGTTCTCTCAAGTTCTCTCGAGGTGCTCCTTGGCTGCTGAATGATGAAAGCAAAGCTTTCGAAAAGCGCTTACAGACTCAGGTTGTATTTTTTCATTTTATTTTCGGTCTTTTTCTTTTTGTTCATTTCCTGTTTCGTTGTGGAAAAAGAGTTTCATTTTATTCTCAAGTTTATCATCTGCATTATCCACATAAGATTTCTAGACAATTTAGTTATGGACACTGTCTGGTGTTTCTCTACAACGATGATAATCAGAAAATGTTTGTTTATCAAATACACGGATTATCTTTATTATCGAGTACAGGACTTTGTTGTATCTTCTCAAAGCCGAGAAGTTGCTCATAAGAACATAGAAACAATTCGGTTAGTACTATCTCAAGTATATTTTATGATTATCATGAATTTTAAATTCTTAAGTTTCTCGATGTCAATATAGAGGTTAAACCGACTATAGTTTATAGTTTTATAGTTACGGCATTTAATCCCGCCGTGGTCAAGTTACAAAAGGAAATATCTGACAGCACCTTTTCCTAATTTTAAATATCGGGAAGAGTTTCTTCCATCGGAATTCATTTATAAAGATAAACTAAACCTAGGACGGTTAATACTGGACTTGACACAGATTTGAATGCGGCCCAAGAAGCAGTGTTGCCACCTGGTGGAAAAAGATCCCTTCAAATATTGGTGAAAAATCCGCCAGAAATCCTCCAGACTCTAAGATTCACTAAGATTCACCTAAAAATAAGATTACTCAAAAATTTGCAATTTCCGCGCATTTGCTATAATTGTTTGTTCAATTTGAATAATCAAAGAATTGCTTCGAACAGAACAAAAATACATTTATTCAATTTTAGTGTCTAAATAATCAATTCAGTAAAGAACAATCTATCAAGAAACTCCTCTTCCTCCATAGCTACCTCCTCTAAATTAGAATTTTCTGGGAATGTTATCAACATTTGGGCGATGGCTGTTACACAAGTTTAGTTTCTCCAATGCAAACCTGATCAAACTTGCAAAATTGCTTCGGTTGTTTTAATGCTTAGTCTGTTACATAGTTTAGACTTGACAACTGATAAGATGGAAAAAACGCGCTCTACACTTGCATTTGACCAGGGCAATGCAAGAAACGACAAGGCTAATGTAGACACTTGCCCAAAAACCTTTTCTCCAGCTGCATTAACTTCCCTGTTGACTTCTATCCAAAATTCTACAATATTTTGTTTTGTAAATTTTTGACAAAAAGTTAACTTCCATTCCTTTGCACAAGCATCAATGTTTTTAGAAATGGATTTAAACGCAGCAGCCAACGGAACAATAGATGGTTTATTAGGTTCACGTGCATTGAAAACAGATAGTTGCTCAATCAACAGTAAGTTAGCCAAGTTATCTGGAAGTCGTGTTTTAATTTCTTTTGCAAGTTCAATCAGGAATGTTTTACAACGTAGCTTGACTTCAACAATGTTTGTAACATTGGATTCAGACATTGCAAAGTCGTAACCAAAATACATTGCTGTTGTTGGCATCGTTTTGTTTACATAGTCAAATAAAAGAATATCAATCCTCTTTACTTTTGCTAGTTCAGAGGGCACGACAAACAATTGTAGCAATCTATAATAGTAATCTAGATATAAAAATATCCTCCGTTCTTTGCCTCCCGCCAGATTGCCCTCCAAGCCGTCAAAAAACCGCCAGATCTGGAGGGAAATCCTTCAGAACGGCAACACTGCCAAGAAGTGACAGAGAAACTAAAAATTAATACCCTGGTAGTAAAAATTGTCAAAAGGACGTACGAAGCGATACGTGTCGTTGTTAGTTTTGGAGGAAAATAAATTTAGCAGTGAAGCAGAAATACATTTATTTACAATAAATTACTTCCCCCGAGTATGGTAAGGCAAATAGCAGACCCTGCGGTCACCTATTTTTACCCCTTTATCTGCACTTTTTACTTTATCCCCCCCCCTAACTTTTTAATCAAAAAATTGATTTTCTCGAATGCAGTGTGTAGAAAATGTAAAAAAGCTAGTATCTTCTTTCCTTTCTCATCATTTCCGATGGAATGACATATGTTGCCATAGTTCTAAAGACCAAGTGAATGCTACCGTCGCAACTCCGACCCCACTGGAACGATTAAGCCTAAACTTCATAGTAAAATAGATTTTGCCTAGAGGATTATGTAAAATATATTGAATTTTACTCCTTTACGTACCTAAATAGCACATAGATCTTTTGTCCTCTCTGAATCCCACCCCCGTAATTCCGAACCCAATGCACCAATCAAAGCCAAACTAAATAGTGAAGGTGGACATGACCATAGAAGATACATTCCGAATTTCAACCTTCTACCTCAAAACATATAGAAATTATGAAGGGGACGGACGGACAAAAAACCAATAACTATACTCTGTGTAACGAAAGAAAAACTGGGCGCGTCCAGTTAAATTTCCTATTTCAATTGTTAAACATTGTTAATTTTATTTAGCAACAATGTCTAACAATTGAAATTGGGAATTTAATTAGACACGCCCAGTTTTTCTTTCGTTGAACAGAGTATAGCTCCATTCTTCCGCTACTTAATGATATAACTTATGAGCACTTGAGCAATCGTGCGTCGACAAAGCGATTTCACGTGCGCGTATCGATGTCAATAATGCCTAAAAGATGAACTGAAAATAACAATATATTCATTCTTGACAAATCAATTTTTATATGGTATTCTTTACCGTCACTGTTTTAGCACGTGAATTCGACTTGAAAGGGTCCACGAAAAATTCTGAAAAGTTGATACGGCCGAGCTAAGATTTTGATGGTCATATTTCTGAAAACAGAATTTTAAAAAGTTAACAGTTCAAGTTATCGTGCAAACAGCGGACGGATGGATAAACGTACAGACCAAGCAAGGGCGCATTCTTATAAGTAGCTTTTTGCTAAAGCTCCTAATAAAGCGGCACAAATGAACAATTCACAGCACCTTGTACGTCCTTTTTACAATTTTCACCAACAGAGTATCATTTCCTGGGCCGCATTTGTATTGCATTCGCTCTACGGGAGTGTCAAGTCCAGCATTAATCGTCCTAGACTAAACCACAAAAACACCCGAGATATGAAACGCTGGATACGTATTCCGAAAGCTAGGCCTTCATTCTCAAGGCAAGATTGAGACGCTTGCAGATTTTAAGATCTCAGGTGTTTTTGTGGTGTAGGCGGGGGCGGGGAATAAAGGGTTTTTGCTTCCTTTACAGCAGCGTTTCCCAACCTTTTTTTGTATTTTGCTCCCCTAAAAATTTATTAATGAAGCTTCGCATCCTAAATGTGTGTCCGGATAAATGGCATTAAATCAAGACCGTTCACCGTGGTTACTGGACTCCAAGATACGTACTGTCGCCCCACTTGTTCATTATTTTTATGAACTGGATAGACAAGGGCAGCCGAAACGATGAGCGTATTAGTGTGGGTGACTGCTCTTTGTTGGCGATCTTTTCTTCCTTAGGCCTTCTTGCACCGACCTTTAACATGCACTAAACAGCCAACGGTCAAGAGGGTGGTATAAAAATCATTGTCTAAACAGGTGGTGGCCTTACAGTATAACAGAGGGACATCAAGAGTTCCAACTAGTTTCGCCATTTATTCCCGGCTTTATCCTTGACAAAGCCGGGAATAAATGGCGAAACTAGTTGGAACTCTTGATGTCCCTCTGTTATACTGTAAGGCCACCACCTGTTTAGTTAATAGGAACAGTATTAAGATCCATCCTTCCACCGATAAAAATCATTGTGGCTAAAACTGAGGTTCTGGTTCTTTCAAGTCAGCTTGCTCAATGCGCTCTCCATATTAAGGGAGCCTCATTGAGACAGTGGAAAAGTTCAAATATTTCTGGACTGCATTTACGAAGAAAAAAGCACAATTGTTACTTATTTCCTGTGACGTCACAGCCAGGCCCGTTCTTAGGTGTTATGCGGCCCTACGCGGGGGGTCCGGGAGGGGGGCCCTCCAGCGGGGGTGGGGGGGCTCCGCCCTGGAAGCTCTGCGAAAATGCGTGGACATTAGACCAAGGAGACGTTTTCCTGCCGCCCCAAAGCCCCGCCCCCTGCTGCTTCCCTTCCCCTGCCTCCGAATTCAACTCAGGATGATAAATTTCAGGATGAGGAAGGTAACGTGAGTGACACAGACGGCTGCAGTGCCAATTTAAAAAAAAAAACGGGGGATCGAGGGCGCCTCACGGGGGCCCCCTCACGTTCGGGGCCCTACGCGGATGCGTAGTCAGCGTTTGCCTAAGAACGGGCCTGTCACAGCCTGGTGAAAGGCAGTGTGGATGGGTAGTTCCCTTGGTGGCCGCTACGTTGTGTGGCGCTACGTTCGTCGATCCTTCGCTTGATGGTCAGAGTTGGATGCTCGAATCGGTGCAGTAAACTGTCAGACGTGAACTGGCGATCCGTGGTAACAAACGTGAGCTAGGATGCAAAGCCAAGCTGTCTTCAAATCTATCTTTGTCCCCATTCTCATCTATAGTCATGGTAATGATCGCGAGTACAAGCGGCCGAAAAAGATTCCTGAGAGGTGTGGCAGGCGTTACTAGCTAGATGCACAACACCACCATAAGGGAGTCTTTAGGTGTTGAGCCACTACTTCTCCGCATGGAAAGGTCTCGGTTGCGATAGGATGGCCACGCCATACATTTCTTTATATTTCAATGAAAGTCAAAGCAACTTCTATAAGAAAGAAAATTTTATAAATCCGAAGATTTCCGGATAAAGAGGTTTTTATTATGTAAAATATATACGGGATTTTTATTTTATAAAAATCATTTATGTGGAATAGTGGGGTTTTTTCCCCTTCCTTTCTAGTTATCCTAGTGTCCACAGTTGTTGGCTTTTTTTATTACTGTTATACACGTGAGTTTATAGATTATAACTTGAATACGAATAAATGTATCCGTGTCTTTCTTTGTTCAAGTCGGTCCAAACGTTCCAGGCCCAATAACGAGCCTGAGTTTGTTATGTCGATTTTCAAAGACTGCCATTTCAGTTTAACATGGAACAGTATTTAGGCCTACTAATCTTATACAGCAATGTAATCATTATTTCAAAAATTTAAAAGTGTTTTGTACAATGTTTTCGAAAACAATGGTTATACAATAAATGTTGCTATAATAAATATTCAATCTTTGTTTGCGTTTAAATTGATAAACAATTTCGGTTTTTGCCTTTTATTTAAATCATTTCACTGCCTCTATCTCCTAAACGGTTGAATCAATTGAAAACAAAACCCACTAAGAATAAAACTTTTCTCAAACGCTGTGTACAATCTGAAAATACCATTAAAAATAGGGCTTTCCATTGCACATTTCAAAGTTGACTTACATTATTCGAAAATTGCGTCGCTTTTTTTTTTTTTTTGAAATGAAAAACCCTCACATAAAAGTGCAATAATTTTAAAGTACCGTCAGATTTGTATTTTAGAAGTTTGCTATTGGTTCGCTTTAGTTAAGACACCCTGTATAGATAGATAAAACTCCATAACGAAATTATACCTTGCGTTATATTTAACCAATATACATGTATTATTAAGCAATTTACTTTCGAGGCAAATTACTTTTTATCGACTATTTTAACTCTTATCTATACTGTCTAAAAATTATGAGTGAATTATATACGTAGGAATTTGAATAGAATGCTTATGAAGGTCAATGGTAACGTTTCTTAGGGCGCCAAATTCAAGCATTCCATTGCATATTCATGGAATTCCAGAAAGGAATTCGATGTACGTATGTTAAGATTACATATGCATTCCGAAGAGTTAAAAGCACCTTAGCTAGAAAATAACCAACAATTAATAAAAAGGCTATACACATTAAATCACTAAGATGTTACAGAGATAAGATATAATGACAAATGACAACCAGTTCAAAGAAACGGGAAATGCCATTACTCCTCACATGTCATTTTTTTTTTTTTTTTATTCTTCGGTTGAACAAAAAATTTTCAACCCTTTCATTGTGTATTTTTAATAGGAATTTATTTAGTCTTTCAATAATCGTCATTGCTTCTTGTAACGAAATGTCGGTATCCCTTCTCAAGAGGAATACCGACTGGCAATTCGTTCTTGCGACTAGTCGCATTAACGAGACTTACGGGCAATTCCGAAATATTTGCGAGGGTCATGCGAAACTCATCACGAAATTTACGCGAAGAAAATGAAGTGCAGAGAGCATCAGAGAAAAGGGCCAAGTTTTCTCCTTCCTCCCCTCCCCCAGTATTTTTTAAAATAAAAATATTAATTTAAAATATTAAGGATATTTAAAATTTTCCTAAAATATTATGCCATTTAAAAATTTCAAGTAACAGAAAATTTCCCCTCCAATGTTTTTTTTAATCACTAAATTTGTTACTAAAAATATTTTGTTTACTAAATTGGTTCTAGAATTTATTTTTTTAACTGAATCTAGTAACAAAATCACTGACCTGGCAACACAGTAATTTCGAAGGAAATTTGGCCACCTCGTTCACCGGACTTGACTTCCCCAGATTATTTCCTGTGGGGTTACTTAAACGTTCGGGTGTATCCTAACAAACCCCCACACACTCTAGACGAACTGAAAGCAAACATTCGCTCGGAAATCCGCGCCATTCCGGAGAACGTGCTACAACAAGTTTCCAAGAATTTTTGCTGTCGAATTAGTTTGTGCAAGCATGAGAATGGAGGCCACTTTGAACATTTAGTACCTAATGATCCGACCCTTGCTGTAAGCTCAATCAGCGTCGCATTGATTAAAGAATACCCACTGCAAATTTGACGTCGATATGTTTAATGTTTTTCATTTTATACATCGTCGTTGTCAAACCAATATCTATGTGAAAAAAGTAATATGGTCACATAGCAGTTTTCATTTGACAATATTCTAACTGCTGCACATAGCATATTTTATAAAGTGGTCATGGTTCAGCGTATAGCGGTTATAAGCACATAGCAGTTCTTTATATACAAGTTTAGTTACTGAACTCGTAAGGGTCAAAATATTGAAATCTCAAAAAAGTGCACATAGATATTGGTTTGACAACAACGATATAATATACAGGGTGGATACATAAAAAGAGCCTCCCCTTTTATTTTCGTCAGATTTTAACCAAAGCAGATATGTCAGGTTTGATGAATATAATGAATAGGAAGTTGTGGGTGCACTTTTCATCATCCCAAATATGCAAATTAGGACACATTCAAATCCTATCTTAAAAACCGTACAGACACACGAAATATTCCAATTGAAGACTTGTTCAGCATGGAATTCCGAACAAAAAAAAAATTTCCAAAATCCGACGAACGGTCACCTACAACTTCCTATTCATTGGACTCATCAAAATTGACATGCCTGCTTCGGTTACAAAAATAAAAGGGAGGGGGCTCATTTTTGTATCCACCCTGTACATCTCTTTGGGTGAACTGACTTTTGATTACCCTGTACAATAACTGCTGAAAATGACTACCACCAGCTAGGATGCATGAATCCAATCTTCTCATTGGCTGTCGAACTTTCAAAAAATCAGTGTAACCCGATTGTTTCTTATTGCATTATACCCATCAACTATCCGATTTCTGAAATCTATATTTTCCACTGGAGTATGTAAACTAACGACTTCAGATGGCCCCATATAAAAAAAATCCCAGGGTTTAAGTCCGGGAATCGACCAGAACATAAGCTAGGTTCACCAGCAGCCTTAATGTGCTGCATTTAAAACCTCACGAGCAAACACAGTAAAATGCGCTAGTGCACGACATAACATTTCTCGTTGCCAGTGGTATATCCTCTAGAAAGACAGGTAGCGTTTGTTCAAAAATATTTCGTTTTTAATAATCAGAATTTTGTTAAAAGATATCAGTATTGTTTTTGTCGCATGTATCTTCCAAACAACGCGGGAATCCGAAAATCATCAATGGACAAAAAATTCTAAAATAACCCAAAGAATCACCTTGAATTTTTGCTATGTAGTATACAACTTGTATACTAGCACAGTAAAATTTGTAACAAGTGCTAGTTAGTGCTCACAAGTGAGCACGTGTTATGATGTTGAATGAGTAACTCGGAAACTTCTTGTTGGAATTCAATCAAGTTTTAACGATATACATAGTCTTATGTACCCTGTTATTTCCCCAAATTTCATTAATCTAGGCTTTACAGAACCCGAGTTATTAACTTGTTGATCTTGGTGGCGGCATTTTTATTTCTGTTCATATCTCAGTTATCGTTCAAATTCGGACCCATGTTCATATGAACTTTTTTGCTTAGAATCACCCATACTAACTCCCCTAGAAGTTTGTACAATGAATTCTGAGACACCCTGTATATACATATACACGCAGTAAACCCGATTTTACGTTTTTCTTCAGAATGAAAAAAAACAACCCAAAAACATAATGCGGGAAAACAAAATCGGGGTCAATAAAATAAAAAAATAAATAAATAAAGTACCGCATTTAAGCAAATGTAGAATAAAATCTTGTAAACATTCCAAGGAGGAGCTTCAGCAGTGAAGCAGAAATACATTTATACATTTATTAGCAAGAAATTAATGGCGCGGCGGGGCGGGCTAGGGCAAGGCAAGTAGCAGATCCTGCGGCATCTATTTTTACCCCTTTATCTGCACTTTTCACCCCCCCCCCCCCAAGTTTTTTTTAATCAAAAAGTTTTTCTCAAATATTCAGAAAACAATGCAGCTCCTGTACCCTGCCAAATAAATCGGGAAACAATAAGGGAAGACGGGAAAGTGCAGCAACCAAAAAAGTGGAAAATATCAAGTAGACCACTGCAATAAAAACGTAGGATGCGAGAAAATTTAAGTTTGCATTACGTAAAATCCGGGATTTTTTTTTAACATTGATATAGGAGTTTCATGGGCACTAATTACTTAAAACGGGAAAACGTAAGAAGGGAAACGTAAAATCGGAGTTCTACTGTATATATTAAGTAACCTTTAATAAAAGGTTATGCGAAATAATTTAAAAGTTAGTGAAACTGAATTTATCTCGCGCTTGTTCATAAGTTTCGTAAACAAAAAATGTAGAGGAAAGTGACCAAAATCGGGCTCCCTCAATTTCAGCTCTGAACTTTGATGCAGCATTTAGTGAAAGATTGAGGCAGCTGTTTAGTGGAGGACCAGCGCCCAAGCTGTTTACTCAATCTGTTATTTTTCAATGGCAACATTGTTTTTTGTGAATGTCGGCTCCTCAGTTTCACGTGCTTTGTGCCAGGATTTTGAAGGTACGTGATTTAATTGTCATACCTACTTATTCCTTATTATAATAGCTACTTATTCGTGCAAGTTTGAAGTAGTTAACATGCATACTTATTGAAAAATATTAATTTAAAAAAAATACATGAGATGTCTTAACCATCACCTATTATCTACATGAAGATAATAGAAGGTGATGTCTTAACACGGACCCCCACGCGGTTCCTAAAGCGTTCCTCCCTATTTTTACAATTACTTATTCTCATCTTCTGGAATTTCTGTTGTAGGATCCAGGGTTTACACTATAAAGACTCTCTAAGGAAAAATATGCCTCTATTATTTTTTAATCTAAAATGCCTTTGAAGTAACTGAACACCTGATATTTCTTTAAAAAATTTTGAATTTGCTATTTATGGTCGTTTTTATAAGAAATAAATGGTTCTCTTTCATTTAATATTTATTTCATGAAATTAGGGGGCCCAGTTTTGGAGCAATATTTTTGAAATGGTAGACGAGTAAGGTTTTGGATTTTTTTTAAAAAACATTGCTTTTATGGGGTTTTTAATAGTTTTTAACTTTACTAGATATTTGTTCCACATTTTTTCAATGTTGTTTACTTCATTTTTTACCTGTTAATGTCAAAACAAAATGGGGGCCCGCTTTTGGTCACTTTCCTCAATATATTTGGTACATCGTCAGCATACGACAGACAATTCAGATATTTCATGTACTATTTCATGTCTAGCGAAAGATTTAAAATTTCCACCACCAAACCGGAGCTTTGAGTCTTCATTTTCTGTAGCTTAAATATATTTTATTCTATTTAAAGCTTGATGATAAATTAAAGTTAAAATGTCGCGATGCGAACGAACTATCTCTGTAATAAAATAGCGGAAATTACGTTCATGTTTGTTCATTCTTGAATAGTCCCGTAAAGCTTATCAGCCAAGATTATCAATCGATATTTTTTCCGCTTTGTTTATTTACTTCGACCTCCCACCCCTTAATCTTATATTTGGAAATTTAAATTCAGCAAATCTGACCTCATTCATCGTATTTTCTTTTCCCCTTACATTCATTTTCACTGGACAACTATTCATTTTGAGATCGTGCCAAAGATCGCGACAAGAAACCGTTTTTGTATAATAAAAAAAAATGATTCAAGCCCATAAAAAAAGGAAAAAAAATTAGAAATTGTCGAAAGCGCTGATACGTGCGAAGTTTAATCTGCAAAGAAGCGCAAATTAGTTCCGAGCAATTTCCATTTTTAGAAATAACTCGTAAGTGAACTGTGAACTATTGCTTTTAGGGGACGAGAATGAAATTAGGTTCTTCCAATAAACGCTTCCGGTGAACGCGCAAACAGGAAGTAGATGCTCCGGAAATTCGGATTAGATTCGATAATTTTTTAATCAAGGACGGGAGCTTCCAGTTGGAATCACAACGAGAAAGGAATGTAGGTTTTATTTTAACGAGGACATTTCTTTGTGACCGTCTTATTTCCCCTTTTAAAATTTATAGAAATATTTAGAAAAAAAAATACAGAAAATAGGCCTCTTATTCCTATTCGCTCTGTTCACTCTTCCTAACATACATCTCGTCGCATTTTATTTAATCTAATGGAACTCGCCGTATTATACCACCTATAATAATTATACTGCTTTCGCAATAATATAATTCAGTTTCAAATCCAATCTTGTGGCGAAGTGTGACTGCGGACAAATATCTGAATTATTTTTTATTGAGCATTCATGCTCAAAAGTTTAAGTAATCGCTAGAGGGTAATTTGCAGTTTTTGCTTTTACCAATGAGCGGCTTCTAATAATGGACAATCTTGTCCGTTATTACTCGGAAACGAGTATACTGTATTAAAATTTAAAATGCTTGCCTGCTCTAATTAATACGCTCTTTTATGTTTCTCAAAATTCAATTCAATCAGCCGTGCTAATAGTCTGCTTGAAGATGTACAACGCGCATGAGCAGTATCGATTATTCTGCTGAAAGTGCAGGTGTAAACAGTTTTTGATTCCATCAAATGAGGTTTCTTACCGACTATAATTTCCTTAGAATGTCCGATCTGTTCTTAGTGTTTAGAGCGTTGTTTTTATTGAAAAAAAAACACGTTCGATGACAAGCGACGAGCAAGACATGTGGCTACAAGGCATTTTAATCGTACAGATAAACTAGTTAAACCTACAGGAAACAGAAAACCATAAATACTCCTGCGAAAGCAGTTAAAAAAATAGTCTTCCTAATGTTCAATAGGAACTTCTCACTTGTTCTCTTCTCGTTTTTCAGCCAATACCGTATTACTATTCCCTATGCAAACTATATATAAACCCGTCCGTTAGTACTCCTTTCATAACTTCAGAGAATTTGCTTTTAGAGAATTATCCTTTTTTGCTTTGATAAAGGATAGTCTCTATCCGAAACGTCAGATTTTTATTTTGATTTTATCTATTATTTTTTAATTATTTTTGTTTATTATATCTTATTTTTTTATTCATTTTGTATTTTTAATTAATAACTATTATTTATAGTTCAATAGGAGATTTAAGACCTGTGCGTTTTATTTTAGAGTACTGTAATATATTAATGATTTCATTTAACAGTGGTTCCAAGTTTCGTGGGTGGGGGGTATACTCCCCATCTCTGGGGTATCTCCGATATTAGATCCAAAAATGTGTTCTATTTTTGCATCATACGTGTTTTGTTATTTTTGTTTACAAACATGAATGAAAGAAGAGAGCCAAGGCATAATACCGTCCAGGGGGCACAATATGGTATGTTGGTATTTTGATGATTTACTTGCAACATCTACTACTAATCTACCGAAATCTTTATTGGAATACAATCGTATACGAATTTAATTCGTTCATGAAAATCATTTGTATATCGAACAGACCATTTCCAGGCATGGCCGATTTGCTCCTAACTTTTCTAAACCTATCATTCTGTGATTTAAGCATATTATAGATTCAAATTCATTTTTAAAAGGAATTCCAAGTTCTCATTTGCATAAGCATTTAAGTGTTTTCTATATTAATGAAAATTATTTAGATAAATTATCTTCAACAAGCTTTTGCGTAAGTAGTCAGTATATCTTATCTCTAGAATAATCGAGATAGATTCAAAATTTCAAGTGTATACTTTCAATAGATTATTACTTTCATCTTTTGACGAGATTTTGAATACTTAAAATTTTGAATTTTACCTAGAATTTAGGACAAACAGTATTGCTATATAGAATATTCATTTATGAGGATGATTGTGCTTGCTTTCATTTATATAAATCAATTTTAAAATAAGAATTCCAAAATTAATGTGTCTATGCAGATTTGTTATTAAACGACAAGTTTTTGTTTCAAGTTTTCTACGCATACAAAGCTCGTTAATTTGATTTCTAGCATTAAAATTAAGTTAAAAATATGTAAAAAAAATATCTTACAGGTAACCCACATTAACTTAAATTCAATAATTGCAAATTTTTCTAATCTACTCACTCCTTCGCGATCAATAGGGTTGACGTATCTATTTCTTCAATTCAATTTAATAACATCTCTTACATTTCCACTGAAAGACATTGTATTCTATATTGCAAAAACGGAGCTTTTAACGTTGAAACGGAAAAAATTAGCAGTTATCTCCAAACAGTTAAATTAAAAGAATTTATTACAATAATGAGATATGGATGCCAAATATTTAATTTGATAGCGAAATTACTTGGTAAACGCAATTAAAATATTTTTTGTCGGAAAAGTGAGAAATTTTCAGGAATTGAAGTTTCAGAACAAGCGAATCTTGGAGGCAAAATTGAATAAAATATGGGTCACCGCCTAATACATACAGGTAAATATAAATATAGTTAATGAGATCAGTAGTAAAGCTGTTCCTTCTCCTGACACATTAAATCGAATAATTTAATAGAATTTTCCCACCTACGGTACAAAAAGTGTAATATGAACTCCAATTAATCAAAATGACAACGACGCTCTTTCCATGTAATTTCCTTAATTGCATATGAAATAAACAACGGATGCACTTGCAGAACGAATTTTATTTTTAAAGATATTCAATAGATAAAATAAAAATTAAAATTTACGAGTAAAATAACCTGTATTATTACTTATAAACTATATACTAACGCAAATATTACATTGGTAAAAGTGGGAGGGGAGGGGGAACAAAATTCAAAGTTCTAAATTCCTTTAAATGTGCATCTACTTTAACTGAGAAACTTATAACTGATTGAAATGTATTTTAATCTTTACAAACGATATCAAGAAGAGAATTAATTAATGCAAATATTTAGAAGATAATTAAGTTTCTTTGATCTCAGATAACAAAAGAGATTGACTTGCTCTTCAGTCATTAAATAAAACTTATCTAAATTGTTAAATTTTTAATAAATTTTATTAGTTTTAAATTGTCAACTTAATACTTTTACAATGACTTATTTTTTAAATCATCTCATTCATTTCGTTCTGATTATCTTATTTACAGGGACTTCTCCCAAATTGGCATCATCGAATGCGAGGCTTTACCAGCTCGGGGGGATTTGCAGATTCGAGGAAACAAAATGGTGGATGAGATCTCATTAAAATTTTTTTTTTCTAATTAAGCTTCTTTAATGCTTTCCGTTTTGTTTTCTCTCGGATATTGGCCCCCAAGAAACGAGAATGTCAGGCAAGACCTCTTATATGACGCATTTGAGCTTTCTAGGAATCTTACCAATTTATTAGAATGAGCACTAGAAAACTGGAATCTAAAGCACAAGTAAGCGAATCTACGAGCGAAATCCTTCTTGAAAAATCTGTCCGAGAGACTATGTTTTCCTTCAATTCTGGTATTTCTTTCTCTTTCAGAGATTACTTTGGATATACAATTCCAGTTAAAAAATATATATATCCTCCCTCCAATATTATGTCGCTTCTTGCCATTGAGGAAAACAAGGCGTTTCTAGAAATGACGTCAACATGGCTAAGAAGACGAAAACAAAAACAGTCGGGTTCAAATTCCAGAAAGAAAAAAAAAAATTCTCCTTGGCCCTAAAGTCCTTCGTCGACCCCACAAGAGCGAATCCAATTCGCATTTTGAAAGAGTTCATCACAACTATCTTCCATCCAAAAAGGATGAACGACTCGTTTCCTACAAACGCGACTGAAATTTTTATCAAATTGAAGACTTGTACTTCATAAAAAAATAATTGACGTAAATGTGTCACCATCAGTCGGCGATCGAAAGAGCTTTTATGAAATGATGGCAGATTATTTTTAGCCGGTGACAGTTGAAATTCAATCATTTTTTCCCCTCGATGGCGTTTCCAATTGCGACGACGTCATGGCGATCGAGGAGGGAGTAGAGAAGGAAAAGAAAAAAAAAGGATTTTCACATTATTTCGGAGGAGTCATTCCACTCTGGTTTTCTTGGATCGTTTCCAAGCTTCTCACTCTCCATTTCCCACAACAACATCCTACCCAAAACGAGATTTTTTTTTTTTAATTTTTCCTTTTGAATGTAACTTCCTCCTCACAACGATGAGGAGCCTTGAAGCACCAACTCTGCCAGTAGGTTCGCCCTTTGTTGGTGTCGCCTTTTTTATACATCTCTTAAAATCAAAACTCATATTTGTTAACAAGACAATTTCTCCTATTTCATCTAACTATCCATAATTTTTCATTGAAAGCGAATTTAAACAGGAGTTCAGAGCAGTTTTCAGCTGGTAAAAAAAAAAAAGCTGGTACAGGTGTTTCCGTTACTTCCAAAAATATTTTATCTTCAATAATCATTCTTATATTAACACAAACTATCACGTTTAAGTCCGCATTTCCAATTTAAGGAAAAAGCCGATGTCCTTAAAATCTTTTAATACCTGCGAAATAAACGTGCTAACTTATACCACAGATTGCTTCTCAAAATTATTATTTCTACGTTTTTTAACGTACCACGCGGCAAAAAAATTTGGGTTTATTTTGGATTTTAAATTAACGTTCCGAACTCTTTATCTGTTTAATTAGTCGCTTAAAAAGACAGATTTCTGTATTTTCATTTGCTATTTTGTTAAGAGGTTCCTCTCCTAAATTTCATAATGTGAATTATTAACAGTAGTAAAACCTGAACTGTCGTTTCGGATAGAGCCTATCCTTTGTCAAATGACTTAATAATAATAATAATAATAATAATAATAATAATAATAATAATAATAATATTATTATTATTTAGTATTGTTGTTGTTTGACAAAGGGCAAAGTCTCTATCCGAAAATTTCAGCTTTTCTTCGGGTTTTTACCACTGTCATTCTGTAGATAGGAATTAAAATTAAAAAAAATAATAAAAAGGCTCCATCTACAGCACTCTGCCACTACATCTAATTTGCGCTCCCCAAGATTCTTGTTTTTCTTTCCTTTTACATTCGTATAAGAATGTGATAACGCCCATTTGACTTTTTTATAATCTTGTTATCGATGCATATTTCCACATTTAAAACAATATTGTTGTAAATTATCACACTCTAAACAAGCAATTTAATAAAAAAAAAGTTATTTTCTGTAAGATTCTTTTGTTGACTAATAATTACAACTTTTAATATTTAGTATATCCTTTGTTCTTTTTAATCACCTTGATGTGGATAAGCAGGCCTTTTCATGAGTTTCACAGTTTCTCTTAAGGTCTTCATCCCTTTGCTATATTCGGATTAGTTCTACTATGAGATCAGTCTTGTTGGTGATCATCTTTTTACATGAGTTTTAAACACAAATGAATTAATTATACATTAATAAAGCAGGCAAAACTGCTGATAAGAGTTCTTAATGAGCAAGGCTGGCACCCGTGAGTTCAACTGAATTGTAAAAAGAAAACCCCATTGCTTTGTAAACCGTTCCACAGTAAGTTTACAATAATTTCTACAATAATTTGTAAATTTACAATAATTTCTAATCATTGCAGAATAATGTAAAACTTAGAAATTATTAAGTTGCACACATCTATCATTGGAATGCTTCCCGATATATCAAAAGTCTCTATTCTGCTTTGTAAAATAACCTTAAAAATTATATTCGACTTAAAAGACATTTATTAATTACATGTTTTGTTTTGTAATTTTTGGATCAGTCTCAGTTAATGCATTATTATTTCATTAATTCAACAGTTTCCCCATAACAAACTTCAAGCCAACAAGCTTTTTCGAATGCCATCAAGAATTTCTTGATGTTAATGAAGACGATTCATGAGCAGGAAGAACCTACGCGCGATAGTGCGACAATGAGATGGGGGGCGCGTTTCACGCTGAGACGCTTCTTCTGCTATCAACCGTGTTGCTTTCTCTTTTGGTCAGGGTGAGCCTACGCGAATGAATCTGGTGGTCGAATACTTACTTCCCTGTGGCTTGATTTATATATCAAGTTCCATTAAAAGTGGTTCATTATTTGAGAGTTCAAACCACATGCATACATGGCTATCAGAGAGGTCTCGAGGAGAAAGTTTAATAGACGATTTTAACGAAATTTTGTTCCCGCATCAATACAACCATCAAGAAAATTATATAAATTATGCAAATTTATATCGAGGTGGCCTTGTGGAATTGAATGTTAAAACAGTGAATCATCCTAACGCAATTTTGGTTAGGACTGGTTATTAATCTTTCTGCAATTATTTCTAATGATTCACCAGACAAACTGCTTCAAGTACACATTTTTTTTAAAACCTGAACCTTAATATATTGAAAAGCGGCTCCGTTAGGCAGAAATATTAATGATGAAAAATAGGAAAGAAAATTCCGCAGCCTGGATT
>JAHWFO010023044.1:642001-723850 GCA_023313115.1 Rhysida immarginata | reverse complement strand
AGGAAAGAAAATTCCGCAGCCTGGATTCGAACCAGGAACCTTTGGCCAAAGGTTCCTGGCTCTAATCCAGGCTGCGGAATTTTCTTTCCTATTTTTCATCATTAATTTGAACAGCTGAGGTTGGCGTACAATTAAAACCCTCACTGACCATCTAATGATTTATTCTTTAAAGAAATATTAAACAATAGTATTTTAATATTTTAAATTATTTCCTCAAGTGTTTAAATAAATTTGCAACAACTTCTCTTGTTGTAAATGTATGAATGACAAAGGACTAAAGTGAAATTCATTTACTTAACAAAACAATTTAACTTGAATACTTTTTCCATTAAGTTTTTAAACACATCTGGTGTCTTCTATTTAGCGATTGCAGATAGAAGTACATGTATAAAGAATTTTTAATAATTACATAAAAAAGCTTAACAGTCCTTGAAGGGCTGAGTCATTGCTATTTGTTTTGATACTCCACACCAAGATAAGTCCAATCAAAATGGAGTCTCTAATAAATTTAAAAAAATTTTCTATGGTAACTCTGGATTGCAAATTGTTTCGGTTCAAACTATACCCAAAATTACTTGGATAATTTTGTTTTAAGTTTCATATGGATTAGTGAAGACTTCGACTAGTCAATTGATTATTGTGTCAACACTTTTCTTTTGAGGGGAACAACCGAAAGCATCACGCCTCTTTCTGAAGACGATTATTATGAACTATTACATTTCTCTATGATGACGGGGATATTCAAAAATATGTGTCGAGAGGAAAAAGGCGTTCGTTCGTCGCCAACGACCCCAAAAATCAGAAAATGGTGGCACCCGCCTTTGCTCGCCCTCATTTCCTCCTCTATTTCCCTTGGAAAAAGTTTACAACACAAAAGTCCCATTGTTTTTCTAGGAGTACATACATTATTTCTTCTCTTTTCTTTACCTTTTACAATTCAATGGGGGAAATAAATAAATAATGCTCTCCCTTCTCCAAATCCTGGAATAAGGCGAGCCGTCACCCATAACTCACCAAATGCGGGGAGAATTCGATTGTACCTTTGGGATGATGATTTATTCCGAAGGGTTTCTTAGACTTTTGTTTCGCCGTAAATGGTCGGATAAAAGCAAAATTGGATGAATAAATTGCTCTAGCTTCATTTGCTAACCCTTTCCAACCCTGCCCTCGTTCCTCCCTCAAGGTTTTTCGCCGTTTTTGTTCCGCCACCTGTTGCTTTGTTAAAAAAGCCACCGACGACACCTCATCGTATTTTAGAGCTAATCAAATGCGATAGAGATCAACATTTAGCAGATAATACTATTTAAAACACTCCGTTTAGCAAGTCTTTCTTAGAAAAGAGATCCAATGTTTATTCTGTTATTTAGAAAAAATTATACAAAAACGCATATCGGGCATCGTGAGTTTATAATGTTGGTAACGTTGAAAATGCTCACAAATAAATTGAACAAAAAAAAAAAAAAGTGTACTAAAATAGTTTTTATAGCTTTCCACCGATTAATACCAATAATTCATGAACATAAAATATAATGCTTGAATATAAAATTTATCAAAAATGATAATGAAAATTCAGCCTAAAATATTTTTCTTCAAATAAAATACACCTAAAGAATAGTTCAAGATGGGTCCGCGAGGTTTGTTTTTTTTCAAAAATCATACGCCTTACCTCATGTTAAATTATTGCTGAAAACATCTTTATAAAAAAATACGAGGGTTGGGGCATAAGTCATGGCAACTATTTTTTTTTCTCAGAGCTAAGGGATGGTATCATAAAATGTCATGTTTCAAGGAAGCTGTGACTGGTAGTACGTTTCCACAACATTAGATGGCTCCGTGAGTTCCTGATGTTGCGCAGAGAGCAATGTTAAATCAGTCAACCGCCGTGCAAGGTGGATGTAACCCGAGTTGAACAACGCTCGTATATCAAAACAGCAGTTCTCTATTTTGATTTCTGTTACTTATTCTGGAAAATGAAATCTGTAATCATGTTCCAGAATAAATTTTCCAGAAGCATGAAACATTACAGGCTTCATGATTCCAGAACATGAAACCTGTAATGTTGTCAACTACCTTAATAAACATGAGAAGCAAAGTGTTGGCGTGTTGTTAAATGTCCGTACATTTCGTCCATTCCTTGTCCTTTCATCTGTATATTTCACATTTTCCACCCATGCTTGAATTCTCAAAAAAAAATAGTTGCCATGACTTATGCCCCAACCCTCGTATGAATACAGTTATGTAGATGTATCAATATAATAAAATGTTTGTGAGTATAATATGGGACATCTTGGTGCTAAACCGAATCTAAGAATGTATAAAGAATTTTCAAAATCGGTTTATAAATGACGGAAATATCGATGAACATACATAAAAAAAAATACATACCGACGAACATAGAACCTCCTCCTTTTTGAAGTCGGTTAAAAAGTGTAGGGTTAAGGTCTATTGTGTTTTAATTTAGTAAAATCTGGAACTCTTCTACAACTGATGTAAAATATTTATTTTCTCTGACTTTACTTTTTAATCTTATTTGTCTGTTTTATTTAATTGCACAGAGTTCTCCCCAGGTCTTTTTGAATGGGCGCTCCACCCAGCTAATTACATACAAAACTTATATAATATTACAAAGATTTTTTTTTTTAATCCATCCGGTTGTTTCTATATTCCACCCAGATGGTACAAAATTCTGGGGAAAATAAGATTGTACATAATTTTTAACTTGCATTAAATAATTTTTAAAACTCCTGTTTATACGTAAATTAGGATTTCTATTTGATAAAGAAATTGTCTTTTTATTAATTTATTTTTGAAGTTCTATTCTAATTAATACTAAGTTCGGTGTTTTTATAATCATTTTTCGTTAGAAGACTGTTGCAGTAAAGCAATTTTTATGCAATTTTTCATTTCAGATTATTCTTTCGAAGGCTCGTTTGAAAAACAAAACCGTACTTATCAAATTAGCAATCTAAATTAACAAATTTCTTCTTAGTTAAACTAAATGTTTCAAATGAACCATTAAATTTTACTTTCAAAATTTTATTTTAAAATCGTGATATTGATCGCGGTGTCTTCGTAATACCGATTCTTTGTTTACTGTCCACTGATGTTTATATAAACAAACCCATATTTAGCGAAATTCCAGCCCACCGATCTTTACCACCTAAGATGAGTTTCGGATAACACGCTGATCAAAGTCTTGTAATTAATATAAACATTCACTTAACACTTCTAAGTTATATTTTTCTCTAGCCTTGAATTGTTAAAGACTATCCAACGAATAATTTCACCGAACATACTCCCATGAATAAAAATGCAATTACGTAATTTTAGATTGCCCAGTTGCTCAATAACATTCGTAAATATTCTAGTCAATGTGAACAATTTCACTCTTGATATATGAGATTTTGATTTCTTTATCATATTGCTTGGAAAACATGATCACATATATTCACTCGATAACCTACTCCTTTTATACAAAATATCTCGCTTTGCCGATCTGAGACGTCCTTTCAGTAATAATGCTTTCTTTATTACCCCCTTGTAACAAGCTAAATTAGTTTTGTTTCTAGGCAGTAAGTTTGTTAAAGATACAGAAAATGACCGGCCAGTTTTAAAAACGGGAAAACAAATTTGGTTCAATATGGTATCATTTTTAGTACCGAAGGTTCAATATGGTATTATCATTTGGTCCTCTTCTAGGGACAATACAGATTCCGAGTGGCATACAATAGTGTTATACGCACAACTTTTTCGTTGACAAAGTATGCATCTATAACTGAAATTTGTATAAAGCAAGGCCTACCTATCTTGAATAATCTGATTAACGTTTCTAGACTGAAAGAATTATACGGTGCGTTACGTAATCCACAACATCCAATTCACTATGTTAAAAACTGGACAATCGATGCTGTAAATACTCGTCAATCTCAAAAGTGCAAGATTATTCCGCTTACAAGTTGTTTCAACTTTATCAATTTTTTTTTCTGTACAATACTATACCAATACTTACTTACTTTTCAAACCCGCTTATCCGTTAGGGTCGCGGGGGCAGCAGCCCTATGGAGGATCTCCAGCGATCGCGATCTTCCGCCATCAGGCGCATGTCATCCCTGGTAATATCCAAGCGACTCGAACCCAGATTCTCCATGTAGTCTAGCCACCTGGTTCTAGGCCGACCCCTTGGTCTCTTACCCACCGGCTTGGAAAATAACAACTGCCTGGGAAGACTAGTTTGCGGCATCCGTCTCACGTGGCCATACCAGCGCAACTGAGATCTCTCAATGCGGAGAAGTAGCGGCTCAACACCTAAAGATTCCCTTATTGTGCTGCTGTACACTATCTAGTAGGGTAACACCTGCCACACCTCTCAGGAATCTCATTTCGGCCGCTCGTACCCGCGATCGCACTCTTTCGGTCATTACCCAAGCCTCATGACCATAGGTGAGAATGGGGACAAAGATAGATTTGAAGACGGAGAGCTTGGCTTTGTTACCCAGCTCTCGTTTCGTTACCACGTCGCCACAGTTCACGTCTGACACAGCTTGCTGCACCGATCCGAGCATCCAATTCTTTCTCCTGCCGTCCATCACTCGTGAATGCAATCCCGAGATACTTGAACTTCTCCACCTGTCTCAATGAGGCTCCCCTAACATGGAGAGCGCACTGAGCAGGCTGTCTTGAAAGAACCAGAGCTTCGGTTTTAGCCACACTGATCTTCATCCCAGCTTCTTCACATTTGGCTGCAAACCGGTCTAGTGCATGCTGAAGGTTCGTGCGAGAAGACCCAAGCAGGACAAGGTCGTCCGCAAAGAGCAACCTCTCCACCAGGCAGTCGCCCACACAAACACGCTCATCGCCTCGGCTGCCCCTGTCTATCCAGTCCATAAAGATAATGAACAAGAGGGGCGACAGTACGCACCCTTGGCGGAGTCCAACACCCACGGTGAACGGTCTTGACTTAATGCCATTTATCCGGACACACATCTCAGAGCTTTCGTACAGAGACATGATAGCAACCAGTAATTGCCCATCCACTCCATACTCTTGCAACACTTGCCAGAGCTTCTCCCGAGGAACCCTGTCATATGCTTTTTCGAGGTCCACAAAGCAAGCGTAGACCTCTTTTGCATACTCCCAGGATTTCTCAAAGATTTGCCTAATAGGGAATGATTTAACAAACGAAATCTTAAACTGACCGTAAAAAATTGTGTTAATCATAAACAGCACGTGCAAGCGATAATTCGGAAATTTTGCCCGAATTAGCATTTTTATTCATTAAATCTCCTATGTTGGGATGCAAGACTAATAGTAATAATTTTGTATAATTATTTTTTCAAAAAAAAAAAAAAATGACATCTTGAAATGCGCTTTCTTTTTTTTATTATTGGAACCAACTTTTCTTACTCTGAAAAAATTTCCCATCATGTAATTTAATGATTTTCTGATAATTTTTGCTGAAATTCGAAATATTAAAATAAAAACTTTCACTTAATAAATCAGAAAACGAAAGAAATGAATCTGCTTCTATTGAAACGCTTTTTTTTTGCTTTGCCCACAGTAGTAACGTAAACCATTGTCTGGTCTCAAAAGACGCAGTTTTGCAACTGTCCTTTGTTTGGATGTCCCAAAAGTCTGAAATCCTATGGAATTTGATAGAAGAATTTTATAGAATTTATTTTATTGAACTAAAAAAAAACATTCCATTACAATAAAAATATTGAATGACCCCGAAAGTCGGGAATCATAGTGTGTTCCTTTTTTTCTCTTTTCTTTCCAGCAAATGAAGATGGCTTTAACAAGAGGAAAGCATCTAGGTTATTTTGCTGGTTGGCAGCTGAAGTTTGCGAGAAGTGGCCGAGGAATTCCACGGTTACATCCTAACAAGCAACCAGTCGTATAAGACTGTAAGAAGACTTGAGAAAGTTCCAAGAGACAAGAACTGGCAGGACTGAAATGGTGGTCATTTCGAACATGTTCTATAAAAAATCCTCACAATTCCAGACATTATGAATTTTGCTACTTCTTTAAAAAAAAAAAATCTCAGCCCTAACATTGAAAACAACATCACAAAATTGCTCCAAGGTAAATGTCAGCTGCTGGTAAATTGAATTTTACAAGAGAAATTGACCATGCACCTGATCCCAAATCCTTCTTATCGCTTGAGTTCAAATTAACAGGTTGTTTTTAGTTACCACTTACACAGGGCGTGTCTTTAGATGGGTATGCAGACAAACCGAAATCGGATTTTAGTAATAGTACATAGATAGATGCATGTAAATTTTGATTCCTATATTGTTTTGTCTAAGTAAACGAAAATATGCAAATTCGCCGTTTTCTCATTGAAAATAAGGTTAAATTTCAAAATATCACCGTTTTGGCCTCAAAAAGTTTGAAAGGAATAAATAACTACCACGTTTCATCCTATTTCTTGGCATAAGGAATTACAAAAGTAAAGCTTACCGCCCAGAAACAAATTCGTTTTTTTTTTTGTTTTTTTTTCTTTTTTTTTTAAACAAATTATGGCTAGCGTACATGTAACTTCTACCGACACGTAATACATTTCGTAGGTTTCTGATGTTTCCAAGACAGTAGTTTCATGCTGTTCATATTAAAAGAGAGTTCGTTAAAGATGTAAAACAGTTCGTGACTGGGCCTTCTTACAAGCATTTCAAACTGATTCCGCGACTTCTGAGAGTTGGGACTGTGTCCTAGCCATAATGCTTGGCATCTCAAAACAATATCGTCACACGCAACTTCTTAATAAAGCCATTCAGCTACAAGTTAATAGATTTTTAAAAGTAAAATGGATTTACTTTTCATTTGATTTCAATGAAATATGGATTTGGTCGATAAATTTAAGTCAAATTTACATAACAGATTTTGAGGACAATGGGTTCAGTAACATGCGTTTGGTTCATGATTTCGGACCGACTACTCAAACAATTTACAATTTAAAGTGGCGGGAAACTTGATTTAACTCCTCTTTTCATTACTGTAGCGGCGTTAGCTACCGGGTCGCGTGTTGAGAGAGAATTAATCAATTTCAGAGAACTAGCGCTCCTCGTTGTCGTCATTTTGCTTCGTTGAAACACCAAATTGAATGAAATCGCGATCGTCGTGGGCGCACTAAGGAACAACGACGACCGAACGGACTCGGTCGCCTGGAATTCGCTCATAAGTCGCTTTACAAGGAAATGTGAGTCACAGAGCACGTGTACGTCGAGCGGAAATGCCACTCAGGAAACCCTTCCCACCGAACAATGGCCTCGTCTTTCAAAATGGGAACAACCCCGCCAAAAAACCGAGAAAGTATTCGATCAAGGCAAACTCCGAAATGGCTATAAATCTGATCTAATCGCTGAGAACTTAAAACAGTTTTAGATCCCGCCGAAGGGTTGGCGAAATTAATTTAATTAGCAATGTTGACTCGAGTCGTGTTCGGTTGACATTTCAAAGACGGCGTATCAGCAGATGTCATCGATTCGTTCGAATAGGTTGCGATTACAACTACACCGTCGCATTCATTTTGAAGATGGAAAATCATGATTCGATATAATTATGCACTTCAAATTATCATTCCAATATTATATCAGAAAATTATAAAGAAAACGCGGTTCAATATAATTAATTCCATCAAATTCTAACCAGTTCAGTAGAAAATATTATCATGGAACGAGTGGAATTCTACTTCTTCCATATTTTCGAGAAATATCGAATAAATTCGTTAATAATAGCAGCTATTAAAACCGTACAATGTTTATAAAACTAAATTAGCGTTATCTTTAATATTAATCAAATAAAAATGAAATTTAATCACCCAATCGAAATTTAATGCACCCAATTAAGAGGATTCGAATAAAAATGTTCGAAGTGATGAAATTCAATCTGAATAATGATAAAAATTATCAGTTATTATCATCATCAATTAATATTAAATTTCAACCGACCTGATCAGTGCTTTGATATTTAAAAACTCAAAAATATTGAAAAAAATAATCGAAAATTAGTAACTCAAGTACATAAATTTTACGAACTTCCGTCAACTTAAATATAAACCGGATCGGTCTCCATTTGAAATAGCGATAATGTGCTTTCATACTGCTTTCATTCAATGCATAACCCGAACATTGAAGGAAAATTTGTGGCATAATCGATTGCACTTGTTCATAAATTAAAAACAAGGTTTCACAATTCTTGTTTCGACGCAAACAATCCAATCTCGTAATCTACATTTTTTAAAAACGCATACATAATCCTACTGGTTTTTCACTCTCACTGACAACGGAATGCTACACCATGAAAGGTTGGCAAATGTGCTCTTATTATCAAGAGCCTCTGGAATAATAAAACAAGAAACTGGTTACGATAGTTGAGTGGTCACTTCAACCAGCTGCACACTCAACACTCCCATCAGATGAAAAATGCTTCACTTTTCCCCCCACCTTTTTATTTCTGCGGTAAATTAGGTAGCTCACTGTTAAAGTGTGAACACAAACAGGCAGACATGCAGAAAGAGACGGACAGACAAGCATACATTATTTTTAAGAACATAGTTCCTCCAGTAAATTATGTTGCTGGTGTTCCAAGTTAAGATAAGAATCACCACTGGGCAGGGTGCTTTTCCCTGAGCATACAATATGGTAGGCAGGTAACAAGATGGCACGTGGTTTAATTATACGGAGGCCATCTGGACACCTGAGTCATCAAACGAAGCACTAGTCCAATGAGTGGGCTTGGGCAGGAAACTACCATTTTTGCAACATTATTCTTATATAATAAAAACGCACCTGTATAGGAAAATTACAATAGCATCCATATTTAAACGAATTTATGAATATGCGGGTAAGTAAACTTTAATTCAAACGAATTTTAAAACATCTAATTCTCATTTTGAAAGTAAAAATCTGGAATGTCTCAACTTAGTAATGAGCCATGTTCATCCAACTATCTTTAAAGTTAGTTTTCAAAAATTGTGCAATGGGTAAAAATTTTGATATGACTGATTTTTAATAATTGACTGATATCAATTTACTTTAACTTTGGACCTTTTATAAGTATCTTGTATTTGCGAGGGGTAGTATCCATTATCATCAATGTTTACAGAAGCCGAAATATCTTACAAAATTAATCTAAGAGGAACTAATTAGAGGAAAAAGTGATTGTTCACTTTTATTCAAAAGTGTCTTAATCTAAGAAATGAAATTAGCCCTCATTAACAGATAGTTAACGATAGTACAATAATTAACTTATCCGAACTAAATAGCTATTGGCTAGTTTTCCCTTGCGTTTATTTTTTGTGAAAAGATTAAGCATTTATAGGATAAAGTCTGCTTTGAAATGTTATTCCTAGGAAAAATTAGTTGCATCTGATATAATAATTTTTAGGTTCAGGGCTACTCAAAATTAAAATCGTTAATTTATATCTAAACTTTCATTACTGAATCCCTGATGTTAGATGATACACATCTAAACGATTTTGCATATTAAAAGATCTCCTCCCATCAGTGTCCCCAATTTGGCACGTTTTTTTTTTAAAGCGCTTCTTCGTGTTTTCATTGTTTTCTGCATTGTTTAAATTTTACCAATAAAGTCCAACAAAGGACAAGCGCATGAAAAAAAATGCTAAATTGGCAACACTGTCTCCCACATAATCACGGTTACAGTTTCTAACGCAACCGTGATTCGATTTTGCATATTAAGAGATCTCGAAGCAAACGCGACATATACGAGGGGTGATCAAAAAGTAATGTCGCGTATTTTTTTTCTCGAAAAAGACGGCAGATATGAGAAAATTGCGATATATTAAAGTTAATTTGGTTCATTGTTAAAGTTCCTGTTAGTGTCGTGTGCATCTGCCAAGCACTAGCGACGTGTAGAGTTCCTGTATACGAGTTTTTATACAGGGACTCTAGCGACGTGACAGCCCAAACAAGATGGCGGCTCTCATTTCATCGTCCTGAGGCGGGTTCTTTATCTTAGCCGGATTTGCTAGCCGGCTGATAGAGACACCCAAAAATGACGTCATCGGATGGAAAATCAAGAAGAATGCTAGGCTGAAACAATGATATGACGTCATTACCTGGTGCCAATGTCAGCCGGCTGACGAACAGCTGACGAAGCCGCTAAGATAAAGAACCCGCCTCAGTGCTTTTGAGCGGCGGAGTGTTATACGTTTTCTTGTGCAAAAGGACTGAAACCAGTCGATATCCATAAGGAAATTGTGTCGGTGTACGGAGGTGATATCGTGCAGCTCCGAACAGTACAACGTTGGTCCAAGGCTTTTAAAGAAGGACGAGAGGACCTGGTGGACGAACATCGGTCTGGCCGGCCACAAGAATCCATGAATGACAGCAACATTGCCGCTGTGGAAGCGCAGGTGCGGGAGAACTGGCGGATTACCGTGAGAGAAACTGCTGCAACGTTGGACATTTCATATGGAACGGCGTATGATATTGTTCATGAGCAGCTCGGCTTTCGCAAAGTATCATGCAGACGGATGCCACGACAGTTGACGGCCGAACATCCAGGTCCTCGTTGCAATACTTGTTTGCTGCTTCTCACCCGATACCAAGAGGAGGGTCAGGATTTTTTGGATCGAATCATCACAGGCGATGAATCATGGGTCCATTTCACGCCCGAAACCAAGATGCAATCGGCGGTTTGGAAACACACCTCATCTCCCACAAGGAAAAGTTCAAAACTGTGCCATCAGTCGGTAAGGTCATGTTGACATGTTTTTGGAATTGCTGTGGTCCGATTCTGCTTGAGTTTCTTCCACCGCATCCCACTGTCAATTCCGAACGCTACAGAGGCACACTGAGGAATTTTCGAGCGGCCATACGCAGGAAAAGACCTGACTTGGCAGTGGAGGACATAGTGCTGCACCACGACAACGCACGTTCCCACACAGCGAAACGGCGATGGAACTGGGAAAGACTGCTTCATCCTCCATACAGCCCGGACCTCGCTCCCAGTGACTACCATTATCTTCGAACTGTTGAAGCAGTCACTGGCCGGTCAACATTTCCGTGACGACGACGAGGTGAAATCAGCAGTTCGCAACTGGTTCCACACACAACCGGACGACTTTTATCCACAGGGCTTGGAAAAACTTGTCCACCGCTGGGATCGTTGCCTCAATTGGCTTGGAGATTGTGTAAAAATAAAAGTCGAATTGTTCTATCGAATGTACACGTATTTATTTTTTCCCGGTCACAATGTTAGAGAAAAAAAAATACGCGACATTACTTTTTTGATCACCCCTCGTAGATGTTTTTTCACACAAGTCATAAGGTACAGAGACCTAGGGAGGAGGGGGGCAGCGATACAAAGCAAGGTCATCTTTCCAACGCATCCTTTCAAACTATGTGGGCGTATCGCATTCAAAATCCTCTAAACCTTCCTATAAAAGTGCGGTGCTGACTCGTCTTGTTAGAAAACGTGGTCAAAAGCTTCCTCAATTGACTGATAGAAGAGCCAGTTTTCAAACATCCAGACAAAATTCCGACCACTTATTTGCAAAAAAATAATGGCCCAGACACCTTTCTGCTAGAAACGGCACATAAAACATTTACGTTTGGCGAAGCCCGATTGTAATCAGTGGTCTTATTTGGATTTTCTGTGCTCCATATTCGTATATAGGCAATATCACTTAATGAGTAGCTTGCACTGTTGACGTTTAAGGGTTGCACTGTACAGATTCTGTAGTTCTCTGCACATGTTCCTCAAGCAATGCTTTTCCCCTTACACCATCTAGGAATAGTATAAGACAGTGGATAATGTTAAATCTTCTAAATTGATGTTGTACGGTGATTATTTATTGTAACCTGGCATATTCCCAATATACAAAATGACTTCTGCTGAGGCGTTGCCATTTTAATTCCGCTTTTCAAGAAGGACTCTATTGGGGGTAAATCAAATTTCGAGCAGTTTACCTATCGTTTGATGCAAACTAAATGTTTTTAAGTTTGAAATTATCAAATCTATTATATTCTTCAAAATATCAATAAACTAATAAATATTTGATCCAATTTTAGATTTCGATATTATAACATTGCCTAGAGTAGATGAGACAGAGTTAAAGTATTTGAGCAGCTAAATTAGGTATTCATCGTATTTCGTATTCATCTGTGGTAGCAAATTGTGGCTTCGGTAAATATTCTTTTACTGAAGTATTTGGGATATATATATACATACAGGAATAGGAAATATCGACCGCGTACAAAGAAAATTGTTCTATCGAGAAAATATATTTTTTCATTTGTTATGGAATAGCTGTATTAGATTTGTTTGTATTAGATTAGAAATATACACAGTCCTGCCAAAAGATTCCGAACATCCCTAATCTATTGTAGTAGTTTTATTTCCAGTAATGCACTCCTTTACTTCTGATGTTAAAGAAATGCAAAATAAGCTAATAAAGCATCGACAGCATCAGTCAGCATGCTGAAAACCCGTGAGTTGTCCGACTTTCAGAGAAGAATTGCAATATGCCGCATAAGTGAAAGTCAATACGCTAAACCAGTGCTTTCACCGGGCATCTATTGTGCATAAGTACAAACAAAATTGCAATAACATCAACAAAAATGCATGGTCCATCAATTCGCACAATGTAAAGTGTCCTTCATGAGATAGGCTTCTTCGGAAGGACTAGAATAGGAAGCCTTTTATCTCAAAGATGAAAGCTCTTTGTCGCCTGCGATGGTGTAAGGAGCGTCGCCATTGGAAAAGTAATGATTGAGCAAAGATTATATGGAGTGATGAAAGCCACTTCACTTTCCGGCAATCTGATGTTCTGGAAGAAAATCTTCCAACTAGGTGGCCTTAGTACTATATTTTTAACAAGCGTAATGGAGGTCTTACAGTGCAACATTATACAGTGTTCAAAATTGATGTATACACTCTTTGAAACGTTATTGCTCAGCAACGAAATGAGATAGAAATATAAGGTTTGTTGTGTATGATCCAGACGGCGCTGGAAAAGCATAGCAACACGTTCATTGCTGTTCATTTGTTCATAAACCAAAATTGCGGCGAGACTTTCATTCGATGAACGTAAGTGGATACTGAAGTGTTATTGCAAAGTGGAGAATGTTGTTGAGGTTCAACGACGTCGGAGGGTTGAATTTGGTACACCACCGCCAACAAGGGGCTCTACCTCACTTTCATGTCGATGTGAGAACTTTCCTCGATCACACATTCAATCACAGATGGATAGGACGAAGAGGAAGTGCTACGGAGTTCCCGCCTCTTCCGATCTTACCCCTCTCGACTTCTACCTTTGGGGAACTTTAAAGAACACTGTGTACGCCACAAACCCACAAACACTGACGGAATTAAGAGATCAGATTGAACATTTCATCAATGATATTCCATTAGCTACAATCCAGTCGGTATGTCGCTCTGTTCGACGTCGGTGTTGGGAGTGTACTGTGGTAGAAGGTGAACATTTTGAACATCTACGGGCTTAAGGAAGTTTAAGGAATAAAATACGATAAGCCTTATATTTCTATCTCATTTCGTTGCTGAATTATAACGTTTCAAAGAGTGTATACACCAATTTGGGACACCCTTAGAAACCATTATGGAGTCTGCTAGTTCGGCTTCCCACCTACATCAGGATATAACTGACTCCAGTAAAGAGTGGAGCAAAATGTTACTGATTAAATCATTTTCATAGAGGTTAGACGAAGGATACTTTTGGCAGAGCAATATAAGGCGTAACTGCGATACGTCTTCTCGCGAATAAAAATTATCACTTCTACATTTATCAGCTTTTTATGAAGCGAAAACAAAAACCTAAAAATGGAAATTCCTTTGGCATCGGAGCATCAACAGGTGGTAGCAGCAGTCATCAATCTCGTTTTCTTTTTTGGATTTTCCGGAATTTTAAATTTTAATTCTAAAAAAAAAATATGTTTAACAGGCTCCATAATGGTATGGGGTATTTTTCCAGGATGAGTGGGTTGTTAGTTATCAAAAGCCATAAATTCTGAAGTGTACCTTGACCTTTCGAACAATTTGTTCTTAATAAGAATGTGACACTATTGAGAAAATGGTCAATAATTAAAACAAGTTTAGTTTCAAACTAAACAACACATATCGAGAAACTAAAAGGCAGTTATAAGATGTTAAATTGTAAACGCGTTGGTGGATTTATTATTTGCAGTGTGGTTATCTAATAATTACCTACGATATATAATAAACTGAATCATAATGAAATTCGGCCTAAAATTGACAGAAATATACCAAAAAAGGTCGAAGCAATGTGTATGTGGGATAAGATACTGAACATGAAACTGCTTCTCGTCCCCAGTAGAACCTAGTGGCTTTTCTCCGATGATTCAAGATTGGTATGGAAACATTCCTTAAATTTGCACGTTGCGCTGAACTAGTACAACAAAATACCGCTAGGTACAGCTCAATACATCCTTTCTGAAACAATATGCCATTCAACTTCGAATTAAATTAATAAATCTACTTCTCTTGTCGAGCACTTTTCCATTGTGGTTGCTATACAATGGAAAAGTGAATTGTATAGCAAATTCACCTCTATAACAAGTGAATTGTTATAGAGGTCTTGGATGATCGTAAACCGATCATCCAAGACCTCTATAACACCATGTGACTCCCATAATGCACGTGTCAGCGGATTTTGTCCGAAGAATTAAATATGTCCATACATTGCTTTCATCATGCAGCATTTTTTGGCGAAAAATAATATGGTGGTTGTTACTCATCCATCATATTCGCCCAACTTAGATCAGTGCGATTTCTTTCACACTGAATATGATGATCGAAGGGATGAAAATTTGGTAGATTTCAACCTGAATCACTGGCAAGGTCAATTACTAATCGAAAATAACTTCCAGAATTCATTCCAGGTGTCTAATCCAGTGGCGGCTCGTAACTTAAATTTCTGGGGGTGCTGCGTCAGAAAATTGTAATTTTTTCACGAACTAGGGAATGGCTGCTGACATTAAGCTTAAGGATCATGTAATATACAAGTATAAGAATAATATTAAAGAAAAAAAAGACACATTAGATTGAATGTTATCGATATCGAAAGTGAAACTGGGGGTGCTGCAGTGCCTATGGACGAGCCGCCACTGGTCTGATCCATGTGCGCGATCGCAAGGAAGCTGAAGGAAACTGAAGAGTAAGATCCAGATATGGCTTAATTTTATTAAATAATTTCGGAAATTTTTGAATAACAACTTAAACAAGATTCTCTTGAACAAATGTGGCAAAAATTGTTTAAAATTAACATGAAAAATGATTCTCATAAATAAATTATCTTCAAAGAAATTCTATTTTTAATCTTCTGTGGGAAAACATCTTGAAGATGTATTCACGATTAGTTCTGTAAAAACCGTGCGTTAAATGCATAGGGTAGTAAGATGCTGCAACCTATATTGTAAAAAAGTCAACGTTATTTAATTTAACCAGTTTTTTTAATATAATAATAAAAAATTAAGACCCTGTTGTGCAAGAGAAGCCTAAACTAGATCTTAATCTTCTAGGAATCAAGAAACTGGATCCTGAAATTATAAAGAAATTTGAGGATGTGTAGGAGGTATACGTGAGGTTTTTCAACTCAATATACGAAAATAAAATATTTTCACAAGGGTTATTGTATGAACTTTGCTGGGTCACAACAAAATTATTTAATAAATGCTTTCATATTCAAAATCTAAATTGGAATATGCTCAAAATACCGGTAGAGATATTAACAGCAGGCAAATTTAAAGGATAATTAATCCAATACATAAATAGGAAAAAGGAGTATTTTGCTTTCGTAATTAAAGACATGCCTCATCAGTCAACAAAACGCAATCACATCCTTAATTTCTCAAGTGGAAAAACCATAGAAAAAAATGGAAAAATTCACTTTTTCAACGTAGGTGCCGTAAAAAAGGTAAATCTTTAGCAAAAAAAAAACAAAAAAAACAAACTTATGACGGAATTCGAACCCAAAATTTGTCGCCGCAGAAATGGGAACACAATTCGCCCATTAACCTATTGCGCAATGGCGAGACTGTACGTTCGATTAATAAAAAAACCAGGTGATTTAGATTAATAATTCAATGTCAAGGTCGTCTTACTACCTGTTCGAGGGACCAGAACAAAGAAGCCTTTTCTTCCCCTTTCAAAGATAATTACGACATAGGAATAAAAAAGAAAAGATGGAGCCCACCAGATATCGCTGTAATTATTGTTATTAGTTTGTTGATAAATTTCGCACGCTTTCCTGCAACCCCTTATGAAAAGTTGCCCTAAACAAAGATTTGAATAAAGAAATCGAACACATTTACATGCAAGATTGCAGTTCTGGTTCGGAAGAAAAAATTGTGGGGAAGGAGACCAAACAAAAAACAGTGAAATGGGCGAAGTAAACTAAAAGGTTTTCCACACAAATCTTTTAGGAGGTGGACTAAAGAGATTTTTCTTTTCACAAACAAAAACAACGCGATTTTTGCCCGCCAATACTTATTATTACACATAAATTCCAGGTTAAAGTGGTTCTTGAGAATGGCAAGAATTATTATCAGTTTAAATTGAGTGTGACCTGGAAATGGCCGATGTGTAAGCTTTTAAAAAGGCAACGAGAGCAACATCCTGGCCGCCATTGTTGAGAATTTTCTCATCATAAAAACAGATTATTAACGCAGATCGTAAAGAGAAGACAGAAAACTATAACCGAAATGACATAAAATGGCTCGAGAGGAAATGACATTAAAAAAGAAAAGAAAAAAAAAAGTTTAGATGTGTTGGCTGTCAGACAAGCTGGCTGTGTGCAATATTAAAAAATGATTAAATGCTCCTTTCAAAATGAACTCAACTCTAGTTCACAGCTGCAAAAATGGTTAAAATGATTTTAACGGTTCTATGATGGCGGCTTTAGTTTATATCTGGCATCAATATTAAAAAAAATAATAAAGAATTAAATCTCTCCCACCATCACCAAGCCTCCCCTTAATCCATCAATTAAATCAAAATGTGTTTCAGACACTCAAAGTTCATTGGCTTCGTTCTGAATAGGAAATTATGAATTTAAAACTTTAATGTTTACATACACTCTTTTTGTAGAGACGGACAGCGACAATGTTTACTCTGAAGAAAATTTTAAAAAAATCAAATCCTTTTTTTCATTCTAATGAAAATCAATTGGAAGTTAACCCGCGAATGAATGCACATATTGATTGTCATCAAACCGAAGAGTTGACAACTTCCCTTTCAGCAAATGTTTCAATTAAGAAATTTCCTATATTCTTTCAACATAACGTCCATGAAATAGATAATATTTACATTATATACAAAATTTTGAGGAAGAGCATCATTTAACCAATTAAATTACGATTCCTTGCGCTTAATTTTTTTTACGGTTAATTACTTTGAATGTGCTACTTTTGCAAAGATTGTTGTAATTAGTATTATTTTTTTAATAAGGTGATTTATCATAGTCCGTGAGAACATTCATTTATTTAATAAATTAAAAAATGATAAATTTAAAAATGAAAAATGAAATAAAAATAAACTGAAGAAATAAACAAAATGGACGAGGGTCTTACTGAAAGTAATGAGCAACATTAAATCGAGGGGCATACATCATTTCAAACTATAAACTTTTGTCTATTTCTCAACATAATCTCCATTCCTTTGGACATATTTTTCTCACCGTTGTGGAAATTTGAAAATTCCTTGACTGTAAAGAAGTCCGTTCCAGCTCGCCGAAGGCACTGGCGCACTGCTCTCTTCACGTCCTCGTCTGTCGCATAGCGCTGGCACAAGAATATTTTGCACAATATTATAAGAATTGCAATAATATATTTTTAAATAATAATATTAAGGGGAAAACGCGATTCCTGCATTGATAAAATTATCTCTTGGTAAAAGCGCTGTTTGGGCCTAATATTGGTGACGTTTTCATCGTCTGTTGTGAGGCCAGTAGTTTAGAAGGCGATGTATTTACTCACCATACAATTTATTAGGAACCTACCTAATATTGCCCTCACCCCAGCCCTTTCTAGGGCATTGACCCCCACAAGCTTCTTGAAACGTTCCAGAAGAATATTAGTTCGTGCCGTCTGCTTCGCAGTCCAAAGTTGCATGGTAGTCAGTTTCTCCGACCACCCGTTCCAATTTGTCCCAAAGATGTTCGACGGGGTTGAGATCAAGTGACTATGCTGGCCATTTGAGATCTATCTCTGGAAACTGGACTCTGATAATCCTTCTCCAAACGTTCAAAGCCCAATCCTGATGGTCACGCCCCAGCTGGAGTCTTTTTTCCTGTTCTTTTCCTACAGGAGAGGAATCCAACAGAGTGCGTCTACTGTAATTTTCAGCCAAAGAAGGGTTCGACGGGTTGTTTCAAAAAGCCCCAATCCTCGTATCCAGCATTATATTAAGCAGTTACCTGGTGAATCTTGGTACGCCAATTGTCTTTGAATAGAGCGGACATTTTTCGCTGCTATCAGTCATCTATAGACCACGGCGCCTATTAATGTGCCTTTGCATGGTGTTTTTTCCCTTGATTAGGCCATTGCGCAAACATTCTTTAAACAGAGGATCTGAAAAACCTAAAAGGGTCACGATTTCTTTAAGGCTGGCACCTGCTCTCCCACTATCATACTTCGTTCAAAGCACAGATTAAGTTTATTCAGATGTTCTTTCTTTGAACATCAACAATGGTAACTTTTGACATTACATGATAGCTAATCAGAAAGTATCGCACACAAAAGAGATGGCACCACAAGATAATATAACAATGTTTATCTTGTTCCTTGCCTGTGAAGATGGTAGTTTTACCGAAACGCGTCGGCTTTTTATTAAAAGTTACCCTTTATAAAAAGTGTGTCCAAATCCATCGCTTATTCTTAGAATCTATGTATTTAAGAGGGTTGCTTGAACCCATTCAAAGTTAGCAATTCATCTTTAACCTTGCACCTTCGAGAACGAGAAGTATATTAAAATTAATAGTTGACAGTGTAAAGATTTTTCGCTTTTTTAAAATTTTTAGAGCATGAAATTAAAGCGAACTTGTGGCATTTTCAATAGTTCTTCCTTGTTAATGCTCATAAATTCTAAGAACTTTCTATTCAAAAACTTTGAAATGAAACTGCAAATGAAATTGAGGCCACAAGAAATTTAAATTAGGAAATTTAATTTTAGTACAAATTGAAATGGACTAGAAAGCTCCTTACAAGAATGAAAGTGAACTACATTTAAATTCCATCGACGGATGATTTACTTAATAAATGTAGTTTTCAATTTTAATCCATAATGAGACTTCCAGAATTCCTTTGTAATAGGAATTTCCTTCCAATAATATGGTATTTAAAATTTTCTAACCTCTTCAGGAATGCAATTTTTTCTAAAACCTACATATATTCTTTCCGCTTCAGTTTTTACACAGCACATTTAGACGACCCCTGCCAAAAATGAAAGCCTCAATTTCAAGAACGTGCAACTTTGCTTTTACATAGTAATAAATTCGTCAAACAATGCTTAAAATTTCACTTAGTCATTCAGAATTAACAGGCTGGAGGTGCTATTTAGACTTTACAACAATTGCTGACAAGGCAATAAGGAAGAAGAGTTCTTTCAAGAACCGTCGGGGGTTCTCATAATTGGTTAGTTTAGGTTTAACGATTCATTCAACCAACCCTGCTGAGATTTCCATTAGGCAATTGAATGCCAGGAATCCGGAAATGGACATCGATTCTTAAAGGAAAACCACAATACAAGAGACTCGGATTGAACGTTTCTTCAATCAAATGGTGGATATGAACATTGCAAATTGTAAACAACGTCATTGAATAATCGTGAATAATCTCATTTGGTGACTAAATGACTAATTTAACTTTTCAATTTCATCCTTAACGTGACTGAAGTGGAAAGTTCTGTCTATTCTATGGCAACTGAGCACAACGAAACATTCAAACTCCCATAACATTAAAACTATTACAGCAAGATGTCTAATGTTTTTTAAATTTAATATACAAACCTACCATTGCGATACAAGCAACTAAGCCAAATCCCACCATCATTAATTATTCGTTATATTCACTCACGACACGTTTTTACGAGTTGATGTTACATTGAAGAATTCACTTAAGTTGTGCGGGTTTTTATTATCTAGTGGAAATGCTAATAAAAATAGCATTTCTGCACATGAAGTGTTGCTTTAGTAATGGCATACAGTTAAAATCGAGGATGAAAACTGAGCATAAGAATTATCCAAGTATTTTACTTTATTCAGTAATATTTAAGCCTATTAGATATAAAGCTGTAGATGTGTATTAAGTATTAATATTGGAAACTTTTATCGGCTGACTTTCGTTGACCAAATATTCCTAGTAACTAAATTCATCAATGAAAGATTAAACTTATTACTCAATTTAACCAAAACGCCACGAAGGAAGCGTCCGTTTGTAATGAAATTAACGCACGATAGGTGCTAGTATAAAACATAGCATAGAATCATACTAAGTCCTGATACCGTACTCTCTAAGATTTTGCCAGACTCCTGCATATTCTGCTCGAATAGTCTAATATTGTGATGTCTGAGCATAACTTATGTCCCGCTCGATTGGTGAAAAATCTGGAGACTTTGCTTCCTCAGGTAGTTTGCACAGCACGGAGGCATTCCGGAGAATTACGTGCCGTAAGGTATCACGTATTATCTCTCGATAAATGGCTTTAGTAGATGTGCCATGAAAAAAATTGGTTGCAGGATGTCATCCACGCATCATTGGCATCCGTTAATTGTTGCGTGCGGGGCGGTACTGACGCTGGAGACAGACTCCGAGGAACCAGGGAAGTCGATCTGCAGCTACCGTACCCACTGGGTAGAAATCCTGTCCTATCCCTTACCGGTCCTAAGCGGCGTAGACAAACCCCTACAATGTTTGGAAGCAATCAGAGCCAGGAATTCGTAGAGGCAAAACTAATAGGAGAATGAACTTATATTATTTCACACCTAAGTCCAAATAAATCTCATTTATTCTGAATTAAACAGGCAACAAAGTGAAAGGAATACAATAAGAGATTACTTTGGAAATAATAAAATTCCTACACGAATTGCTGTGTGATTAATCTCGAAGACAGTTCCCAAAGCGTTATTAATTCAATTATCTTATTTTGATATTCGATGTAAGCCTTCAGAAAATCCAAGTGGTGGCAGAGTTGCGATCCGAAAAAAGGGCAGTGACGTAGACTATTCGGCGGTGTGTGAAAGGTCCAAAATTCTCGGCTACCTACGTGTCCTATGTGGTGGAAGGAATGCAGGAGTGTCGGAGGGATCAAAGTTATGGTTTTCCGCGTAGCTTCAACACATCAGAAACAGGGAAACGTTCGTGGCTTCAGGTCAAAGATAAAAGTGGCTGTAGATGAAACAAGATGGTCAAAAAGAGCAAAGGTGAAAGAACGTACAGCAAGTAATAACCCTTAAGGGAAGAGGAACAATAACTACAAAGCTAATAATAATCGGGAATCAGAAATCAATCGATAGGAATTAATAAGGTTAGTAAAGCAAGGGTCATACTACGTCCGATAAACGACGCTACGACCAGGTACGTGGAAATAAGGAAGGATGACCAATGACGAAACTGCAGATAGGGACTCTGCTTGAGAAATATTATGGAATGACCGTGTCACCGGCTGCTCGGAAAGAGGAAACTGTTTCGATGAGAGGCCGTGGATTAGTCCTCGGGTATATATAACGCATCCAGAAAAAGGTTACTTTAACAAGAAAAAGTTCATGGAGTTTCAATAAAAATAAAGACAAGAGAACTGCTTACGATTCGGATGACGTTGCAAAAGTTCACTCCTTGGTGGGAATACCATCGCTCTTGACGTTCCAGTACACACGTCTGTGGTGATCGTCCAACGATATGTGCGATTCGAATTTCTCCAACGCAACAAAAGCTTCTTTTTCTCATTCTCATTTAGTGTTTGCGGAGAAGCCCGATGATAAGGGGGACGATAGGTCTTGCCTTTCCAAACGCTGATAATTACAAATTCCTGTGGTTAAAATCTCCGGAGCCGAAGCTACAGTAGCGCTCAGAAAATAAGGCACGAGTACAATTTTTGGCTTTTATTTTAACAGAAAAATAAGACTTGCGAGTTTTTTCAACAAGTGGCAGATGACATGGAAATAAAACTTTATAAATAAAAATATCTCAATTTTTTTAAAACATGTTGCTGTAAAAAAGAAAATTGTCTTTTATGTGTGTTCAAAAAATAAGGCACTGGTTAAACTTTGATACATATTTCATACCAAACATGTTGCAAATCTGAAACAAAAGTGAGAAATCAAAGGAGATGAGATCATACAATAGTACTTAGTCGGATAGCAGTTATTCTTGATAACAGCTTGACATCTAGGCTTAGAATAGCTAGGCATAGAATTGACTAACTTTGTCATTGTTTCGAACGGAATCTTAAACCATTCTTCCTGAAGCATTTGAAATTTTTCATCCAAGTTCGATGCCTTTTTGTCTTTGCAGCGACGAAACAGAACCTCCAAGAGATGTTCGATGGGGTTGAGATCAAGTACTCGAACTTTTTTTGGAAGCCAGATAATGCTTAACAAGGTTGGATAATGCTTAATAATGTTCGGGGTCGTTGTGTTGGAATAGGCAGCCTCTGGGCATGAAGTTTTTTCCGTGGGGATGCATGTGGTTCTGTAAAATATCTGAGCATATTCTTATCCATAGAACCAACAACACGCACAAGAGAACCCACCCCACTTTTACTAAAGCAACCCCAAACCATCAGAGATCCCCCTCCATGCTTCACTGTGAGCACTTGGTATTTTGGATTGAAACGCTTGTTCTTGGGGCGTCGAATATACTGTATTCCGTCTGTTCGAAAAAGCAGAAACTTAGATTCGTCACTCCAGAGGATTTTCGCCCATTCGTTGGAGTTACAGTGCTGGTACTTCTTTGCAAAGGCAAGTTGGGCCTTCCTGTTCGCTGCTGTAACGAGAGGTTTCTTTGCAGGACGGCTACCATTCAGGTCTGCTTCTACTAGACGCCGTTTTGTTGTGGAAACACTAACTTTAACTCCATGAGCCTCTTGTATTTCACGGTTCAAATCCACTGCTGTAAATCTGGGCTGAGCTTTCGACAACCAACAAAGCAGTATATCTTCCTTTTCTGTGGTAGTACGTGGTCTTTCTGATCCAGGCTTTCGTTGGAGGTCTCCTCTTGCTCTCTTTCGTTGAATAATATTTCTTTCTGTAGTTTTTGGAACATCGAAAGCAGATGCAATGCTGTTCTAAGATCTCCCCTCCTCAGCGGCTTTTGTAATTGCCTTCTGGACCTTCAAATCGAGATGTACCCTTTGATTTGACATTTTCCTATTAAAATTGGAGTATTATACTATAGTTATCTTTATACATTTTCTGGTGACAATGGAAACTTACTTTTTTTTTTTTTAGCAAAAGTGACCTGTGCCTTATTTTTGAATGTCGCCAAACCAGCAAGTGTCTGTTCACTTTTTATATGAGGATTTTCTCCCAATTGTTTGGGTCTTATGAAGTGTTTCACCTTTCTACACCCTCCTTTAAAATATTGGTTCAGTCCGATAATCGTTTTTAAATATACATATAAAATTGTACTCGTGCCTTATTTTCTGAGCGCTACTGTAGAAGCCAATTTTTTGAAGTTATAACATCGTAGCTCGTAACATCTGAGAGTCAGATTCTGAGGTTTCATCGAGGACCGGAGGCAAATCTAAAAACAGTTTTAGCATTTCCTTACCAGCAAAATTTCGCAGGTCGAGCACAATCGAAAAGACAACACGGGAAAACGAGACGCACAAGGATTTTCACTAAGAAGCATAGTCTTTAGATAGTAGACCGTGCTAAGAAGGCATGCAATTAAAACGTAAACATTTAATATTTAAAGAGTGCGTAACACTACAACAATCAGACAGGATAATCGCAATATTGTTTATTTAAATGTCGGGATAAATATCAGCAATGTTTATATTCAAAACTATATTTTTCTAACGTCGAAGCTGAAAATGTAAATCTAAATTAAAAAATACGAAGAAAAACTTTAAAGATTGTTTGTATACTAAGGTAAAGGCGACGTCACAAACTTGATGTACACCAAGGAACGCTTACAGAAGGCGTCGCGTGACCCTTTAACTCTGAGGAGGGCCACAATAACCTCAAAAATTACTATAATTTACAGACAATCAATAAAGTAAATATCTTGAAGTCCAAGGATTAGCAAGAATACGTAAATCTCAAAAAAAAAAAAATGCTTTGCGAAGCTACTTTAAGTCCAAGTCAGGCTTAATGCATTACTAAACAAAATTATTAGAGTACTCTAGAAAGTCACAATAAGGATATAAAAACACCCAAGAACAGAACATACACCTGTACACGTCTCAAGTTTAACTTTTTTCATAAAGCGTAGCCATTTTCTACTATCCGAATAAAATCTAGCGCGCTGGCTGAGACGTAGGAGCAATTCTATCTGGGGAACGAAATCCTTCGATAGGTGGGCCAAAATGCCGCACGCATCGTCGAATCACGATGACCAAAAAAAGGTAACCCGAAATGGTTTTATACGCCTTTTAATCGGGTACACCTAATGTAATGTATAATTATATTGGAAGAGATGGTATCCAGACCACAAAACCAAGAGTAATGACTGCATGCCCTTCCACAGCTGTCTGAGAGCGATGATCTGCATTAAATTTTCACCGACAGAAATTTAACAGTTGCAACCTGAGAAGAAGAGAATTTATATACCACACTTCGTCTTGTAAGATTATTTTTCCGGGCGACTTCGATTTTTTGGCAAGCTTGTTAATTTGCAAAAACATTCGTATAAATCGAGGGGTAAAAATGCTTTTTATATTTATTAAAACAAAAAATTCTTTCGCGCCGTAATAAGTTCTGCCCTTTTTGCTATTTGCTATTCTCTTCAATAACTTTGATCGTCTAAAAATACAATTTGATGCAAATTCTTGACAATAGAATGCTTTTTAATTAAAAAAAATTTTTTTTCAAAGAGTGATTATATCAAACACTTATCCATGTAATCGCGCCAGGTTTTCACACAAATCGAGCACACAATTCGCCATCTTTTAGAGAAGGGAAAAAATACCAAAACGACGCAGAAAAATTGAACAATTTCACGGCTAATTTGTCACTTGGTTGTGCCAATTTGTCACTGGCGCCATTTCTCAAATATCGCAACTCACCGTGGATTGAAAATCGTCCTAAATTCATTAATAAGGAGATGCAAGTTGAATTCTTTACTCAATTTAAAAGTTGGGGTAATAGAAGCTTATTAACGATGAAAACCTGCAAGATTCCAGAAGGAAATGGGCACTTATTTACAGCAGACTCTCGTAGATTTATTTTGTAAAGCACAAAAAAAAAAAAACAACGAACTGATTATTTAAACTGTCACCAAAGCTGTATAACTCAATCTATGCTTTTTATTGCATACATTGTGTATTGTAGCCTAAAAATATTTTTTGGCAAGATTTACACTTGTAGACCTACATATGAACTGCATGAAGCAAATTCCATTTCTGGCATGTAGGCATGTCACACTATGGAAAATGATTTCATGAAACTAGTTTTATGAAACGTGGAATTATAGTTTCATGAAATAGTTTAATTCAAATACACAGATTCGCAGACTGGATCTAATGAAATGATAAAACCAAATGAGGGAAACACTTTCACTCCGTTGCTTCAGTGTGCGAATACCTATTTATTGAATTAAATGATTTTAAGAAACCAATTTCCTGATCGTGCGACCTGCTTTACGCTTATGCTGTTCACCTTATCTTGTTAATTAAAGGTTCGTTTCCTGCATCTTTCTTGCATTAAGAAAAAAGAAAAAAAAATTTGTTATACCGCGCATTTTGTAAACCATCTGTCTTATAGCATCGTTACGAAATGCTACAGAAAAGTTCGGGAATGTTTTATTTTAGGCGGAAGTATCTTTGTAAAGCAGTGTACTAATAGAACACGATGTGGGGAATTACAAAATGTTTATCGCGACTTTTAATTCTGCGAATTTTATTTCTCAAATTGAAATGATTTTAAAGAGAGAATTTTGCGATATTATGAATCAAGCGGATTATGGAAACTGATCTTTCATAAAAGCGCTATTCAACGGCAGAATTCTCCACGATAACGCTCCAGCCCACAGTGCGCTCATTGTTCGTCATCATTCATATAGAACATATCCTTTCATATCACCCCACCTCTTATTCATAGACCTGACTTTGCGAATTCTTCTACTTCCGAAGATGAAACTTCTGCTCAAATGGTGTCTTTTTGGGATCACTGAAGATATAAAACAGAATCCATTCATACTGAACGCACCTATGGACTTCCAGGAAAGTATGAAATCCTAGAACTGGTAGATTGCTTATATTTATTTTCCACACTCAATTTATTCATAAAAATTGAGAAAAACCCAACATAAATTGTATATGTATATTTAAAAAATGTGATAATTTTAAGTTCCATGACGTCATGCCATATGACCTGTTTTATTGTTTTTAATTTTCTAAGTTTGTTTTATCACATTCCACGTTACTGTCTTCTGAAGATGAGCGACAATTGCACTCGAAAACGTTAAGCATGTATTTTTAATTGGAACTGTTCATAATGGACTTTTCTTCGCAACATTTTTCTCAGGACCTCTACAAGAGTTCTTTTCAGAACTGCTCCTGGAGAAATTATGTTCTACTTCGATTTTCAACGTTTTGGTGTGCTTTGCTTTCTTGGAGGAGTGAGACTGAACTTTTTCCAACACGTCAAGACTTTGTGAAGTATTTTTGAAATGTTGCCCATTATGGAAATATTTTTAAATGTAAATTAATTTGACATTTTTATATGTAATTGATTTGATAATTTTCGCCACTTTTTATGTGGCTAGTTCCAATGTAAATAGGGAAGGGGTAGGGTGTTTTTTAATATTCTCTTATTATTTTTTCTGTTCTTGTTTTTCGTTGGGGTTTTTCTCAATTTTTATGAATAAATTGAGTGTGGAAAATAAATATAAGTGTAGAAATTTTTCCCCAACATAAATTGTATATGGTAGATTGCTATATGCAAGGCGTCTCACCTAAACTGAACCAATAGCAAACTTCTAAATACGAATTTAACAGTACTTTCAATGGGAGAATTATTGTACTTTCAATGGAAACCCCTATTTTTAATGGTACGAGGGGTGATCAAAAGTAAGGTTACAAAGCCTGCAGTGAAACGTGTACATTTTATTTCATACAACCTATACAGCCAACTGATAGTACATACATTAGGTTAGCTTTCGACAGTCTCCATATGGATTTAGGCACTTGTCAGTTCGTGGGATGAGTTTGAATATTCCCTTCTGGTAAAAATCCTATCCTTGCGTGTTCAGCCACGTTGTCCGAAGTGTTTCACCTCCTCGTCTGAAGCGAATCGTCGATCTCCTAGGCGCTCCTTTAAGTGAGGAAACAGGTGAAAATCGCTTGGAGCGAGATTCGGGCTGTAGGGAGAGTGTTCGATGATGTCCCAGCGACACTGCTTCAACAGCGTGGTGGTCTTCTGGGCTGTATGAGGTCGCGCGTTGTCGTGAAGAAGGATGACGCCCTCGGTGAGAAGACCTGGCCGTTACCTCCTGATAGATTCGCGATAGGTTGGTTTATTAGAATTTTTGGCGTCGACTACTAAGGTCATTTGGCGCCTTTTATATATCTGTACGCAGCCCGGGATAAACACAAACATCCATGCCCACGGCGGGATTCGAACCCACGACCAGGTGGACTCGAGAATTAGAAAGCCTGCGACCTAGCCCTCTCTGCCAACTGGCTGGCAGATTCGCGATAACGTGGCTGAACACGAAATTGACAGGATTTGTACCAGGAGGGAATATTCAAACTCATCCCACGAACCGACAAGTGCCTAAACCGATATGGAGACTGTCGAAAAATAACCTAATGTACTATCAGTTGGCTGTATTGGTTGTATGAAATAAAAATGTACACGTTTCACTGCAGGCTTTGTAACCTTACTTTTGATCACCCCTCGTATTTTCAGATTGTACACAACATTTGAGAAATGCTTTATTCTTGGCGTTTTTTTCAATCGATCCAACAGTTTAGGAGATACAGACAGTGAAAGCATGGTGTGTTTGAATTTAAAGAGGCAAAACATAGAAGTTGGTCCTAAATACAATGGTCTTGCACATCTGCAAGCGATGTTGTAGAGACCTCTGAATGCGGTGAACTAGTCAAACTATCAAACCAACCATACGTTTACTTTTTTTAATCGACGCACCGGCAACCTTTATTTTCGTTTAAATTGATGAACAATTTCTGTTTGCCTTTTTGCCTTCAAGTTTCAGTGCCTCTATCTCCTAAATGGTTGGATCAATTGAAAATACATCAAGAATAAAACATTTCTCAATTGCTGTGTACAATCTGAAAATCCCATTAAAATAGGGGTTTCCACTGCACATTTCAACGTTGTCTTCCATATTCTAAAATGGAGTCTTTTTTTTGGAAATTGAATACACAAAAACCCCTCTCATAAAAGTACAATAATTCTTCCATTTAAAATATTGTCAGATTTTGTATTTTAGAAGTTGGCTATGGTCCACTAAAGCACATGGTGTGCCCAAATGGAGTTGCTTTACAGGCAAGCTACCTACTGCTGACAATATTGAATGATGAAGAGCTACTTGCTTAGCAGCCCAGTGGTACGATTGAATACCTTGACAAAAATTGATGGCATTCGCCTAAAAACAGATCACCAAATTTTTTTTCAAAATCTAAATCGTTAATAAATACAGATTCAATGTATTTTTTTAAAATTGTTGAAATCGATTGAGAACATTAAAAAAAATCATTTTTTAATAAAAATTTATTAATATATAATAATTTTTTTTTTTTTTAACCACAAAAATTTTTTTTATTCTTTTCTGTTTCGTTATGAAATATATACGTTTTACTTGTTATCTTTAATATTTCAAAGATTTGAAAAAATTTGCTTGAGATATGACTTTTTAAACAAAAAGTACCAAAAAAAAAAGTATTTGTTTATAACTTTTTAACAAATGGAAATTTTTCAAAAATATTTTGGGAATTTTAATACTCTATTAGATACTAGCAAATTATAATAAAAGTTTTAAATTTCACGACACGTTTGTTTTTGAGGGGCCCACTTCAGGAATTCTTACCCAATTACATGTAAGCGTCATTTTACACATTAACTGTACGTCAAATATTCTGTACTTAAAATATTCGTTAGATATAACCGTTGTCTCCTTTTCATTTGGGCATATCTTATATATGTTAATGAGGACTACTTTTAAGGAGTGTCGGCTAAATTCTTAAGTCGGAAACATACCTTCATACACTTTGTGTTGAATTGGACAAAGCACCATAAAAACATTTTCTACAGCTCATGCATTGTTAATCAAAACGCCCATGAAAACTTGCAAAAAAAACTGATAAATATAATCCCGATATAATTTTTGCAAATAAAATTCCCGAAGTTTATAAAAAATCAAATATATTGTGTACTTAAATTTTTAGAAATTCGACCTGAAAAACAGCCTCGACCATAAAATTCATAGAATCACGGAAGCAGATTAAATTTACACGATTTTGCATGCACAATTTTGTCATCCTTTACTTTATTAATTAAGATTAATTACAGTAAATTTATTGGTTATTAAAGCTAAGACTAGGTGGACTGATATTTTTGATGGAATTTAAATAAAACTGAGCGACAAACGAATTGTGATTCTCAAGACTGCCAAGAATGGGGCGAGGGGTTTACCTAGCTAATTATGTGATTAATAATAATTTCTAAAAATCTACATATTCATTTGTATAAATATTCATAAAAATACTTCCAGATTTTTTAAAAATCTTTTGCACTGTGTTTTTTCAGTTTTCATATTCCTTTTTTTTAAAAAATTGACATTAATATTAAAAAATTTTAAATCAATTTGGAGGCCAAATTGAACAATTACAGATTAAGAAAAAAATATTTTTCGTCACCTAAAAATTTTCCCTTCAAAAAATGTCGAAAGAATTACGATTTTTAAACAAGTTCTTAAAGTTTTCTTTCATTATTAAATAAAGAAACCATTATTTTTAATTTAATACAAAAGAATTTTAATCAAAAATTCATGAAGTGAATTTAGTTTGAGGGCCTTTCAGTTTCTCATAATAACTCGCTACCTTTCCTTTTAATTTTGACGTTTGTCACGAATATTCAATTGTATATTTATAAAAATAAAAATAGACAGTATAAAAAACAATAGCAAAAAAAAAAGAAAATTGTCTACCCAGAAGCCTGTTTCCCACGTTCCATTGTGTTCTAAACACACTTCCCTACTCACTCTCCCTTTGGGAAGGAAGGACAGAGGAAAAGAAAAGAAAAATTAAAACTATTATTAAAGGATTTAAATTCTTTTATCTTAATTCTTGGTAATTTCGATCCTACAGTAATCCTGCGTTTCTGGAAGAAAATATTAAAGAGGTAATAATACTTAAAGAACAAAAAGATTAGGCTTCTCTCTAAAGTTCAAAAACACTTGAAGATATAAAATGAAAAAATAAATAAAAAGCTATTTTTAAATAATCTGATAATTTTAGGTTATGTCTCTGTTGAGTAAAATTAAACAAAATTGTGCCTGTCGTGATAAGCATTTACGAGATTGAGAACATGGAGTTTTTAATATTTACACAATGCAAACGGAAATATAGTCAAACACAAATATAGGAAAACCTATTACAACACTCGAACAAAAATCGTAGACAGTCGAAAAATGTTTTTTTATAATTGATTCTAAACTGAAAAGAAATTTACGGAATTATCAATGCTTTAAAGGTTAAAACTTTAGCCCCAACAAGCATAGCATCAACCAAAAGAGTTTAGCCTTAACAAGCAAGCTGTCGGATGTCTTGTACTTAATGAACGCACATTTTTTTTTAAATTTATAGTGTCCGGTCTCAATCATCAACTTAATAGCTAATAAAGCGCTGGAAGATTTGTAAGGCATGTGACCATGTAAATGGCAATGCATCCCGGAATTAGTTTGGCGGAAGATCCATTCATCCTTTGTGTCAATCGAGGTAATCCTGTAGTTTTCAAATCTGAGAGTTTGGTAGCCAGGGTGGTAACTTGAAATCTTCACATACTCCTCGAACCACTCATGGACAATTCTAGTCAAATTGTGCATTGAAATCGCTACCCTGAAATATATACGGTTTGACGCCAAATTCTATTCGGTAAATTAAAAAAATCGTGACTCATCAGAAAAGCTACTCACTGCCACTCGGTTAGGGCCCAAGTTCTAATACCATGTTAATTCAAGGAGATTCTTCTGTTATTTTTTGCTACGCGTCTGGTTCGGAATCCAGTGGCTGTCAATTTGGAGATTTTTCTGTTGACCCCATGGTTGTTCAAAATTAGCGCGCCATCGGCCAAACGTTTCAACCTCTGGCATCAATGGCATATTGCGTTCAGCAATTGAAACATACGGGGTCGTCACAATAGTTCTGAAATGCTGCAACCCCTGGTCCGATAGCTAATAATCATGTCATGGGTAAGGCACGCGATTTAACAGACATTTGGGAACGTTCATAAACCACGTGGTCAATAGGTGGGGGGGGGGGAGTCAGGATTTGACCACATGATCACAAAAGGGAGGGAGGGGGTCAAGTAATGATCACGTGGTCAAAGTAATTTTAAAATAATTCAAAATTCTGCATTTTTATCTGTTTTAGGGGGGAGTTCTAATTTCTCTAATCACGTAATTTTTAGGGGAGGGGGAGGTTCAAGTATGACCACCAATGACCAGAGAGGAGGGGGGGGGAGTAAAAAAGGTGAAAAAAGTGACCACGTGGTATATGAACGGTCCCTTTACTGTTAGTGTTCACGGATGCCAAATGTGAAGGCAGTATTTCAGAGTGATACCTTCGCAATGCAGTTTAATACTCTGAAATATCTACATCTATTTTGAGGCGTCAATGTGATTGGATCCTGTAAAAATCTATTAATTGACGAATGGAAATTGAAGATTAAATAAGTTTGATTATTTTCGAGAACACTGAATTTGAATTCCCTGAATATCTTTGTGAAATGAATTTATGTCAGCAACTATAGAAAAATGCCCTAAAGTGAAATTAATGTAAAATGAAGATATTATTTTAATGTAAAAATCATAAGTTTTAAAATTATGAAAACCAAAAATATTAAAATTTGAAGAATGAATCAGTAGAACTGTTAAACTTTGAGAACTAATTTAATGACTGGATCAATATATCAAAAACTAGTTTAATGTAATTGCAATCCGTTGCGATCTGTATTTTAAAAACATCTAAACCCAATAGCATTCAGCCTCAAGAATACTGAGCATGGTTAAAAGGGTTTTATGGCATCTTTGCTTCTAAACTAGGCATATAAAAATAATTCCTTTGGATGAAGAGAAGCTATTTTTGAGCCACTGATAATCCCGAAACACCATAGATGGCTGCTATATACGACGTCTTAAACAGAAAAAATTAAAGAACCATTCAAGCTTAAGATCACGAGAAAGGTTTTTCCAGTTGTTTGACACTCCAGTTATTTTTCTAATTTAAGTAGTCAAAGCAACAGTATTGCCATTTAAAAACCCATCATTTTGGTGGGTAACTGATATCAAGATCTCAAGGCTAACGCTTAATAGTTATAAATAGCTTAATTATAAATATTTTTTCTCTGTGGAAAAAAAGGCCAAGATTTATTTAAATTTAAACCACCGTTCTTTGGTCACCTACATTTGCCTCTCTGCAAAATGAAGGCATCAACTTCTGATAAAATAGTTTTTAAGCGAGCCATTTCAAGAGTAAAGAAAAACCCTAAATCAACAATGAATCTTAAAATATTACAAAAAAGTATATTCCCAACATCAAAATAATGATATACATGTAGATTTGATCTTTGAACAATATAAAAACAACGAACTCTCGAGAAAGAAACTTTTCGACTTTAAAATGGGCTGATCACATCGGCCTTGTTTATCTAAATGTCATTATTCAATTGCTTGTCAAACTTGACTTTGGCTCGGAAGTAAGCAAAAGCAAGTGTCGAGATAACTGGAAAAAAATGGAATAGATTCAACCCAGGAACCACCTGTATCAGGCTCGTTGCCTCTACCAATTGTCCTATCGTGGACACGGTACAGCAAAGTTGTCTCTAGGTGTTCTAAAGACACCAAAGTCATCAAGATGGAAGCCCAATGATAGGGCGGGCATCCAGCTCGCAGATCGGAAATACTTCCTTTTCAAACCTTCGGAAAAATTGATGAACACACAAAGAATTAATAAATGGAAACTAGAGATATCAGAAAAAAATGGAAGGAAAAATTCCACGAACTGGATTCGAAGCAGGAATTACGAGTATCATACTCCTTGCCTTTACCAAGTGTCGAGATGTTCTACGAATGCTCAATAAAAAGTTTGGACTATTCTTTGTTCTACGAATAATGGACTTGTTTTGTACATATACCAAAGAGCCAGTACATTACGACCATTCCCAGCCTAGCATGAACAGCGACAAGTCATAGCGAAGCATACAGGGCGATTATACAGGGTTATCCAAAAACATGTTACCACTCGTATGGTACTACATCATTTTTGGGTCACCCTCAGCAGTATATAGTGTGTGTGTTATTTATTAAAATAGAAGTCAATCCCATGTAAGTGGTAACATGCTTTTGGACAACACTGTAATTAAAGTTCAACTTTCAAAAAGCTGTAAAAAAGAAACACTGGTCAGAAATATCTGAAATTTGACCTGAATATAGGCAAAGAAGGGGGAAATGGTATGGCATAAGAAAAAAATGACTTCCAAGTAGGGATCGGAAAAATAGGTTTTTAATTGTCCTAAGACCAAAAACTGCAGAAAAAACTGCAGAAAAAGCAACAATGAAATCGCTTTTTATTTATCGCGAGACTTGCGCAATAAATGTTCCGCACAGTTTTCTGCCACAAGTTGAAACCGACAAACAGCATATTCCACAACAGATCGGAGTGTATCAGATTTGACGTTGTGAATGTGTTGCGCAATGCGGGTCTTCAATTCCGCTAAGTTTGCAATCGGACCATTGAACATTTTTCAGCCCCACAGCCCGAAGTCACAAGGATTAAGATGGTGGCCAGGTTGTTGGAAAATGACGGCTGATAATTCTATCATTTCCGAAATGCATGTTGAGCAGCTGATTCACTGGATTTGCAATGTGCGGAGGAACGCCATCTTGCATATATTTTTTTCTTATGCCATACCATTTCCCAGTTCTTCGCGTATATTCAGGTCAAATTTCAGGTCATTCTGATTAGTGATCCTTTTTTTTTTAAAGCTTTTTGAAAGTTAAACTTTAATTATAATCACCCTGTATATCAGACCCGCAGTACAACCGCAGAACCGCCATTCGCTTAGTAGCGTATCCGATGTATGTCAGAATGGAAAACTGCCGATCTATCAGAATTTGATAAAGGACTAATTGTTATCGCCGGCGCCTCTGAACTCAAACTACGCAGTTTGCGGGCTACTCACATGTCTTGCCTTATACATATTATAAAATGATACAAGGATGGACAAATGAAGAACCACTCTTAGCCAAACTGTTGGCGCTATATTACCATCAACCCGAAATATACAGAAACTGGAAGATCTGTTCAGATGTTATGGATCAAATATGTTAAAATACCTATCGCCACCTGATCGAATCGAAGTCTCGCAATGGTCACGCAGAACAAATTTCTAATCTTATTTAGTTGTCCATTATCCGCTCATTTTATTGATTTCACAATGTCCGTCTGTCCCTTTCATATTTTCCACATTTTTTGAAGTAGAAGGTTGAAACTTGGAATGTAGCTTACCATGGGTATGTCCTACTCCACTAATCAGTTTAGTTTTGATTGACCCACTGTGGTCGGAGTTACGGGGGGGGGAGGAGTTACAGAGAACCAAGTGATCTACCTGGTATTTACGTTATGTACAGGAGTGAAATTCGATATACAGATTCCTCTAGGGGAAGAAGTTTGGGCCAAGTTGTCCCAGTGGCGTTGGACCTGTATGTGTGTGTGTGTGTGTGTGTGTGTGTGTGTGTGTGTGTGTGTGTGTGTGTAGGGGGGGGGGGCAGTTACTGGTCTTTAGATGAGAAAGGAAAGACAGCTCTTTTATATTTTCTAAATACTACGTTCGAGAAAATCAATTGCTTGATTAAAAAAAAATATTGGGGGGGGGGGTTAAAAGTGCTGATAAAGGGGGTAAACAGATGAAATCGAGCTTCTGCTACTTTCCTATACCCTCCTTGGGGGTTTAATTTCTTGTTAGGCATGCCCTCATATTGCAGATGCAGAAAGCCACGTAGTAAAACCTGTAAGAATAACTATAGCAAAGGAATTTCCTCTTGTCAGTTAAGCATATACCGTGTGTATCTGAAACCCTGTCAAACTTTTAGAGGAGGTAGTATGGATGATTCTAAGCAAAAAAGTTCATATGAACATGGCTTCCAATTTGAACGATAACCGAGATATGAACAAATAAAAATGCCGCCACTAAGAACAACAAGTTAATAACTCAGGTTCTATAACACATAGCATAATGAAGTTTGGGGGAATAATAGGGTACATAGAATTGTGTATACAGTTAAAATTTGATCGAATTCCAACGAGTAGTTTCCGAATTACGCAGTCTAACATCGTAACACGTGCACACGTGTGAGTACTAACCACCACGTGTTAAAATGTTGACTACGTAACTCGGAAACTACTCGTTGGAACTATCAAATTTTAACTGTATACACAATTCTATGTACCCTATTATTCCCCCAAACTTCATTATGCTATGTGTTATAGAAAGTGAGTTATTAACTTGTTGATCTTAGTGGCGGCATTTTTATTTGTGTTCATATCTCGGTTACCGTTCAAATTCTAACCCATGTTCATATGAACTTTTTTTCTTAGAATCATCCATAATACCTCCTCTAAAAGTTTGTGACAGGGCTTCAGATACATCCTGCATACTTCTGCGAGAATGAGCTGAAGATGATTGAACGACTTTAAAAGACGCATGACAAACATCCGGTGAGATGGAAGTAGCTTATCAGAAACTATTGTTCTTTTGAACTGTACTTGTGCTATAGTTTCAAGAGTATCAAGAAGGGTGCAACAACAAAACAGCTACTCAGCAGCGGTCCTGTGGATGGAGAGCGATGGTTGATGAGAGGTCACACGAGGACGGCTAAGATTATGCAAACAAACGGTCCACAATTAGCTAAATCACGTCGATTTCAACGTTGCCATGAAGAAAGAGTCGCAACACGTTATCAGGCCATCTGGTTACTGTTATCACAGACGAACAATAAAGCACATTTCTGTATCACAGGAACACCAGCACTGAACCATAGACGATTGGGAAAAAAGACGCTTAGATATGCATTTAGAGAAAACATGAATCCATGGACCCTTCCTGCATAACTGCAATTATGCAAGATTGGGAGAGTGGCGTTATGGTGTGATAATCTTTTCCTGTCACACGTTAGTTCCTTTGATACCCGTAGGTACGTTCAGTTACTGCAATGGGATAACACGCTGGGGCAGAGAGCCCATGTCACTATGTGATGATTTCAGTCAGCGAGTTTTTCCTTGTTGCAGTTCACGGTTTTAAATCTCATCTGACATCTTTCGGACTCTTGGAACGAGCTGTGCAGCGCATGTCTACACTTCCGTGGAATCTCCAGGAAATGCACACCAAATAGTGTATGCATGGTTCTTACCTCCACAACTTTGCTAAATCTATTCCCAAACAAATTCAGGCAATTTTGATGGGCGATTGCAGCTCCACACGCTATTAGCTAGGCGTAACCGATAAAGTGACATGGCAATGTTTATCATTTGACACTTTCTTCTGGTGGCATTCGTTTATATGTTAGATATAAACATTTTGTTTAATAAGATGTTTTCCATGTACTTTAAAAATAGCAAGAGCTTATATTTCCGTGTGATAAATATTTAAAGTATGAAAGAAAAATTAAAACAATTACTTCTAGCCAAAGGTTTTTGCTGCAATGTTTTGAAGCTAAGCACGTTTGAATTTCGTGCAATGCTCAATCTCTCTATTCCCGTTACGAACCATAAAGAATTACAAGTTATAAACATTTTTTATATTCTATGGTTACAGCTAACAGTAACTTTGCGATTCAGGTAGAGTTCAAAGGGTCTACTTACATTTCAAAGAATATGACACCAGTTGCTTTAAACATTTGTGGACGTACTCGTATGGAAGATTTTCATAAACTATTGACCAATAGCTCGTGCGGAAATACTAGAGGTTTAATAGCTATCTCACACTTTTAAACTAGCAAGTTTTTATTATTTCAAATTTACAACCTATCGTAAAAACTAGCAACAAAAAAATCGAAGTGCGCTTCAAATCGATTACATCACACTCTCGAGGGTTGATGGCGTGTAGGAAGAGTTCTTCCCCTACAGCAAAAAAATATTCACTTTTTATTGGCATCGTTTTCAAGGTAAAGTCGAGTGTCGGTTTAACGTAATGCCCATTATAACGGCCAATTACTTAAAAGACTGTACAAAACACCCTTCCTACTGAAGGAGGACACGTAAAATAATTCATTTTTGCCTCGGTGTTGACCGAATGTAATTCTCGAACCCGGACCTCATGGGAGGAGAAAAAAACAAACCCACATACAAATTATTTCATTAAAATATTTTAAATGAAGAATCTAACATATTTCTTAAAATTCTAGAAGCTGCTTCACCTATGAAATGTTGAATTCCATATTCATCTCTCAATGAATGGAATTTTTCGAATATTTTTCTTTCGATTCAGCAACTAGTTAAAAGCACCGAGGGCATTAAGCGACAATTCTGAATATCTTTCCTTTAGAACCGAGTTCCAACATGTCAAACAATATTTAAAATGTGTAAAATATGCTTTACAGTTTAGAATTAACTTAATTCACTTTTAAACGAATTAACTTTACTTTATAGGAGGTTGATTACAACCAAAAAGTATATTAGGTAAAGCTTTCGGTTAAATTTATCAGAGAACCGATAATGTCATCATATAGGAAAAAGAATTAATCTAGCCACTTGTAGTCTTATTTAGTTAAGGATTTTCAAAATTATGTTTCATGTTAAAGGTCCATATATTTTTTTTTAAATTTTATTGTTATAAATTTCGTGTGATATCCGGGCATATTTGTCCCATTGACGATTATTCTCTATGGAGATTTGATAAATATATTAAAAAGTAACAAATTTTACCTAAAAAAGGGCTTTTTTTAAACACATGGAACATTTCAGATACTGTAAAACTTGTCGAAACAATCTTTTTTTTAGTTTATAGGCACAAATATACATTTCAGGATTTGCATGGCTTCGATTCTATTCTTTCCATGGTGCATACCTCTCACCTTCCTCAATCGTTGCTCAGTAAAGACCAATGCACGCCCCTTACTGAAACCCGATATCATTTGGTACTTTGGAATGTCTTTTCAAGCCAGCGCTCTGAAGACTTTTGCGTTATAGTATTTTCCATTATGTCATGTCAATAACTCACTTGTTCTTATGTAAAAATTATTACTTTTATATCATTATAACGCGTTTTATAACTGATAGTCATAAAAGACGATGTTTCTTTAATAACTGTTCAAAACTTGGGTATAATTTACGATAAAGTAAACCTTTGAACGGTTTGTATACTGCTTTTGAAAATCATAAGGGGGAGGGGTCGAGCACAGCGATGCCAAAAATTATTTGGCACGTAATTAAAGATGGGGGTCCAGATGTGAGTTATAGAGGCAGAGGAGGGAGGGGGGGGGGGGGGGGTTTTAAAAAAAAAAAAAGCCAATTTTTGCGTTACGTAATTTATGGACAGCCCTGTTAAGCGAAATTGCTTGGAATACAGGAGGCTACTCTTCTTAAAAAATGTCTAGCAAAGAAATGTTTTTTTCTTAAACTGTTACAAATTTAAAGAAAAATTAAACTATGTTAAAAAAATTTTTTTAATTTGTAAATTCAAAAATTTTAATCTACTTAAAAAAATTCAAAATTAAATACATTTTGACGAAGAGGAAAATTTAAAGAAATGAAATATTTAAATATCAAAAAATTTCCTCTTTAAAATTGAAATTTATTTAAAAATTGAAAAGTCGCAGAGAAAAATTTAAAAATTTTCTCTGGAATATTTCATACGAACATTTTTTTATTATGGTAGATTTTATACGTATAAAATTTAAAATTTGCAAAACTAAGATTTTTCTAAGTTAAAAATAATGGTTTAAAATTGGATTTGTAAATAACAAAATGAATATTCAGTTTATGCTAAAGAATTTTCGTTTTCAAAAAGGATTAAAGTTAGTTTCTCCCTAAAAATGCCTCCAGAAAAAATTTTAAATTAAAGGAAAAAAAATTAATAAAATCCGAAATCAGTAGAGAATCTACTCAAAAGGAAGTCAACCCCATTTACCTAATTCCCCAATATTTTTCATTATCCCCTCAAAACTCAATTTCCTTGTGTTAATCTTTAGACCTATAATACTATACTTTAAACAGCCAATAATACAAAGAACCTCATGAACAGTTCCTAGAATTCTAATTCACTGCAACTATAATACATACAACTTACCATTTTCGAAATCCTTAAAATTTGCCTATGACAAGACATTTAAAATATTCAGGATAAAGTAACGATTAGTATATTCGGCAGAACACTCATTAAAAAGTCCCATTATTTCATTAAAAAAAAAAAAATCAATAAACGCTTATTTCAGTGTAATTTTCTTCACTTCATGGAAGCAAATTGCGTTAATGAGACCCATCAACCTTGCCGGCAAGTGTTTGGCAAAATTTCAACACCGGTATTCTATCACGTGAAGCAAATAAATATATAAAAAATTGAAATAATTTCCTCAGGAAACCATTCACAATTTACGCAACCTGAAAAATATTCTTTTCTTAAATTCGCTCTAAGTAATTTAAAATACGAGGTTTATTTTTATGGTACATATACTCTTGATATAAGAAAACTTACTCCAATTTAAAATCAAGAATTTTTCTAGAAATTTGATTTCAAAAAATTGCAAATTAGGAAATAAAGTTATTCATTTAAATGAAGAATAAGTTTCCTCGAAGGCGAAAATTGAGTTGCATAACACTAAGTGAATGACCCTGTTAGAAAATTCAAATTATATTACGAATTCACTGGAAAAATTGTACAGCTTTAATATCGAATCCTTAAATATCTTCATTATTTTTCTTTTTTTTATTATTTCTTCTTGGTATAATCGAGAACTTCGAACAATTTCTTCCGCGATGACAACATCAGGGAAATTGCTAAATTGTCGCCTACAAATTGCGAAATTTTACACAAGCGTGTAAAGAAACTGCTTTTATTGCACCGCTCATAAAATCATTAAGAATTAGAAAAGTATTAAATAATATTATTTTAAACAATTTATATCTAAAAGTCCTTCTCTCAGTCGTTGACCCCATTGTTGCCGGAAATTGTCCTCTCTGCATTATATTCAAATTCTAAGATGTTTCCAGACTGTCTCCTCTTACATTCCTGCCTTATAATTTATATTTTCTTTTCTTCAATTCCGACATTTGAAAGAGACCATCCATCACATCGCCCATTTTGCACAACACCGTCACCGTGTTCCCTCTCACTTCCTCCGGAACAAATCACTTTGGCGAATGTTGTTTATCAACAACTATAAAGCCCTCCCCCCCCCCCACCCCCTCACTGAAATTTCTTAATTTTTCAAAACATTTATGTCTTCCTGGTAATGGATAGATTTAACCTTCAAAAAAATAAGAAATAAAATAACACGATGTCCGGTTCAAAGTTGCCATTTCACAACTTGAACACGGATTATGGCCTCCCACGCTTCAACTTTTCGTCACACTTCATTACAATCAACTTAATTAGCTTAAATTTATTCCTAATCCTAAGAGCTCAAATGTTTTAGTATTCAATTATCCGTGTAACAAATTATTTATTATTATTTTTTTTGAGTGTAATATTTCTGAAAAACTGCTGATATCTCAACAGTACAGAAAAAAGGCTATTCCTCAAAATCTTTTTTTTTTTTTTTGACCAGGACAAAGACTTACATTTTCAGTAACCTTCAAGGGAATTTTCAGTATAATTGTAAATCTCAAATAAATAAAAAATAAAATAAATAGTTACTCGCTTCAATCGTAAATCCTAAAGAAAATTACTTTGGAAAGTATTGAAATATTAAAGAATAAAGGAAAACGAAAAAAAAATATGCCACTTGGGGATCGAACCAGGGACCACGAGCATTCGCCGTTCTTACCTCGAAATTTCTTCAATAAATTTAGATCTGTGAATAAGCTTAATAGTGTAAATATATGTTAATCTGATTCATAGGTAGTTTTTGCCTGATTTAATGAACGAAAAACGCATACTCGCTCGTTTTCTCATTGGAAATACGGTAAATTTCAAAACATCATTGTCCTATAAAGAAAGGGAAAACCTCGAGCCACAAAGAGAAACGTGATATGAAAATACGTATCCGTTATTTCACATGTCATTACTGTTTACCACAGCTTTCTTACGTAATCACTATCCTGGTCAAAGATGGACTTAAAAATCGGCAGTTCCAATCAAGCCCACCTAATCCAGAATATTCAGCACCTGAACCTTTCCAGGCTATAGAATTTTCATCAACATTAAAAAAATTCATTAAAATCAACACATCTTAATCGGCAATAAGAATTTTTAACTCTTCGCACAGTAAGTTGACCAATACATTTTCACTCAGTTTAATATTTTTGATAGCCTATCAAAACGGTTTTGGCTTATTAAATGCAATGCAATTGCTAGTCTGATTGTAAAATTCTGCAACGTTAAATACAGTAAGTAAATGTCTACAATTATGTGTAAATATAAAATTGCCAAAATTTAAACAAAAACGTCCAGCTTATAAAAATGTACAAGTATTCTCCAAATAAGGTGCGTTGCCAGAGTTTAAAATGAATTATTTCACATTCTGAAGCATTTTTTTTTTCAGCCGGATAAAAACCGAACAATTTTTTGGCAAAAACGGTATTGCAAAAATTTGGATGATGTTATTTCAAAATCAAAAAATCAAGTGAAATATCGATTGAATACCCTCTTATTTACAAGTGGTATCTCATGCATTCAAATATATCATCTTCATTTTATTAGTCTTAATACTCTACCATCATGCCATCGAATAAGCAGTTTTCAACAGGTCAAATCACTAAGATTTGGATGCTGAAAGCAGAAGGAAGATGTACATGACATTGCAAAGCAAACAAATTGTTCTGTTTCAGGAATTTACAAACTTCTAGCCAAGAAAGGCGATTATCACGCAAAACCAAGATCTGGAAGGCCAAGTCGAGACGACTGACAAATTCTCCGATGGCATCCAACCAGGCTGTGTCTGCGCATAAAATTATTTAGCAATTTGGACTCAGTAATCATGCTACACCGTATACAGGATTTTGCAAAAATATACAGGACAATACTGCCGGGTAGCGTATCCCCTCGCTTCAGGGGCAGCTTCATAAAATAATAATTGGGAAACTTTATTTTGTTAACCCATTTATGCCGAAATTGATAAAAACGGAAATTGAGACTTCATATCTGAAATTTATATTCTGTAGCATGTAAAGACAAAAAATAATTTACAAAGACAAAAAAATTACATCTATGGACGACAGCATATAATTTTAAATACAATCTAAGTTTGGAATCGCTAGGCAACGGACCAGGAACTGATGTCGCTACTTAGTTTTCTTGTTAAGTGAATTAAAAGTAAAAATTTTTAATTTTAATTTTTAAGTTATCATGGAGCATGCTTAATTTTTAAGTATCATGACATAATTGGCTATTTATTGGACTGCATTTTCATTTCATCGAAATTTTTATTCTGAACTTTTCGGACCTTAATTTCAAAATTTTAAATTTTTCATCGTTATTTCATACTGTCACCTTTTAAACAAGTGCCGAGTCAACAATGAAGTCAGTTTCTACCAGTTGTGAAAATTATTGCCAGGACAGTGGACTTGAGATTACTTGGGACTGTTAGAAGCTTTATTATTTACAATTAAGAAGTCAATTAAGAAGACAAAGATTACAATTTTTCTTGTAGAAATCTTTTAAATTTTCTTAGTTTTAAGTCCCTTTTTAATTATATTCTTGTAATTTTTTATGTCTTTGTAAATTATTTTGTGTCTTTACAAGCTACAGAATATAAATTTAAGATATGAAGTCTCAATTTCCATTTTTACCAATTTCGGCGTAAATGGGTTAACAAAATAAAATTTCCCCAATTATTTTATAACCAGCCCCTGAAGCGAGAGGATAGGCTACCCAGCAGTACTGCCCTGTATATTTTGCAACACTATGTACACGCGTCTGAAGTCGTGCCCCAATCTCAATTTCTCAAAAATTGCAAAGAAACCTCCACTGACGGAGTCCCACATTGATTGCAGTGGGTTCGAGAACACAGAGTGCATGCGAGTGGAACACAAGAAAAATGAGTGGAACTCGACGGTCCAGACAGCAATACTTATTACTGGCACGATCTGCGCAAGGAAGAAAGGTTCTTCAGCAGGCAACAAGGTGGTGGCTTCGTCGTGGAATGGGGCTATTTTGTATACAATGGCGCAAGTTTGTCATTTATTTCTGGACGACAAACGTCCGAAGACTACTAGAGAACACTTTAAAACGAACACTTACAGAAGCACATCTTTCATTTGCAGATATCCTAGCTGGATCTGAGTGGGCATTTCAGCATGATAATGCAACAATCCACTCTTCCAGGTCAACAAAAACTTGAACTTGGCTTCAACAACATGGCATATTATGAAGTGGGCCAGCACGCAGTCCGGATCTAAATCCGATGGAAAACCTCTAGGGGATTTTATCAAGGCAAGTTTATTCTGGTTCAAAGCATTATTCAACGATCAATGAGCTACAGTCCCAAGTAGTGTAAACTGTGTTGGTGTAAACTATATTCTGGATTGATACAGAACTTTATTACTTCAATGGACCATCGAGTTCTTGAATTAAAAACGGTGGTAAGGTTAGGTTAGATTGTTTCTTTTTAAGATCGTCAAGACATCTTTACACATCTTTAAGCTTGTTTAAATAAACACACATCCGTTTGTATCTCTGATTCACGGCTTATTTCAGCGCACTCATTAAACATTTTAAGGAAAATGTGCTCAGAAGTAGAGGATAAAGTTTACAATCTTATACTTATTCTACAAACTTTTGCAGCGCATCTTATTTTCCTTTAAACACCGGATTTAATTGCTTTCATTAACAGAGACCGTTCCAAATAAATGAAAGCTCAAGATTTGTCAATTAAAAATACAGGGTGTCTCAAAAAAATGTACTAACACTTTGTTTTTTTTTCAGGTGTAACTAATGTAACAGAATGGCGCGTTATCAGATTTGTCTGGACAATGACGGTCATCAATTTGAACATTTGCGAACATGATTCTTTAATTACATTTGTCTTCTGTAATTCAAGCCTTTAAACTTGTCTCTATGTTCATAAATAATGTATTTATAGTCATTCATAGTGTTAGTACATATTTTGAGACACCCTGTATTAATTTTCTCACCATAATTTGAAAGTTATTTCAAGTTAGAGAATTCCATAATTCGCATGAAACTATTTTAAATCTTATCTATATAACTTGCATTGATCACTGTACTAGTAGGCGTCTCGTTTCAAAGTGCGGCGAAGGCTTCTTTGGAGGTCCCAACCGTGAAATATTCTATCAAAAAAATCCTTTTATTGTAGGGAATGCAACCGAAAGTTACCAAGCTAGAATGAAGGTTGTGGGATAATCTTATTTACTTTGACGAGCTTGATAAGCTTTTTCTGTCACTGACTGAAAAGGATTATAAAGAAGATATGGAAAACAGGATGCAGCTTTGACCTCTTTATGGGAATATTACCATAGCGCGAAATTCAAACGTGTAATTTCAAGAGTATTTCAGCTCGATATAATATTTTTTTAGCTTTAACTTGCTGTCTGAAAAAGTTACTACGAGTCTATAAAACTAGCGAAACACCTGGTTATTTTTAAAAAAAAAGAATTATTTAAGTTCAAATTGCATCTATGCCCTATGCAAAGTTTAAATTCTATCAAACATGAAAAAAAAGCTGTAAATATGGATTAAATCTAAATATCAGAAGTGTCCGAGTCACGTGATGAGTTCGATGATAAATTCCTCCCACATGGAATTTTACACTTTAGTACAAAGTACTTATTACAGAACAACGTGTACGGTATCAATGAATAAGAAAAACTCAAGTTATCTACGATATATCACAATGAAGCACAAGCATTCAGTGTGGGGAGGGACTTAGTGTCACGGAAAATGTCTTGAGTCTACAGTCTTAATTCTTGCCATATATCGTTTGTTTCAATGTAGCAAAAATTCGTCATCCATAATGTACTCGAGAAGGTATTTGGGCAAAGGTGGAATAGAAACAATGTCCTTTACATTCCCCACAAAAAGTCAGTGATAAAATCAATTAAGTGATCTGGTTTTTTGATTTACATGTATTTCGTCAAGCCATGATCTGGGAGACCAACCGCGAAATGCCAGGTTTGTAGGAAAGACCAAGCCAATCCAGCGTTTGTAGGTTTGTAGGCAAGACCAGGCCGAATCTGCCATAAAAGTTTAGTATTAAATACGTATAAGAATTACTAATGTGCTTCGAAATATTTAAGTTTGAAAGGGTTACTTTGCGTGGAGAAAAACTGCATGGGAAATCGATAAACAGTTCTTTCAAGGAAACTTTACTTTTCTTTAGCAAATATTTGCATCAGAATACAGTAGTAGCATATCTTCCACTAATATTTGTATATTACTGGTTGATACTTCTGCAGGTTGGGACAGAACTTTAGTCGTATAAAACTTTATTTAAAATGAAAGAGGAAGACATTCATATTCACTTAACATATTTATAAGCATTCACGCCGAACTCTAAATTAATAAAACAAATCTTGCATGATAAAATTCCATGGATGGGAATCATGACGCCTAATGATGCCTAATTTTATCGCCACAATGGCAACCGCTGGGAGACTAGATCCAGGCAAGTTCTCCAATCGATACAACGTCATCATCCGGGCTGTTATTCAAAAAATTGGAGCACCTATTCAAAAGCGATGGCGGCAAGTGTTCATTTCTACTTTTTCGAGACATTTTTTTAAAGAAATATATTGTAATAAATTTTAAATTTTCGATGGATACACATTATTTAATCTTGAATTATGCAAAAAAAAAAAAAAAAAAAAAAAAAAAAAAAAAAAAAAAAAAAAAAAAGGGAGCTATTTTACTTTATAATAGTTACGGAAAAAGTTACGTTAAGTAATAATCTGCTTATTCGTTTTTCGGAGTTCCTCAAAATTTCATTTACGTTACAGTGCAATATGGAACCTGCTTACCATAAATCTAACATGCATATGAACTTAAGAACCTGTTAACACGAATTCCTTGACCCCAAAAGTAGACACCAAAATGTCGTTGTGGACGAAGTTAAGTGCAGCACCTCATTTTAAAGAAGCTTTTTGGAAAACCCTTAACAGATTACGGTAAGGTCAATTATACATCTAAAGAAGTTTTTGGTTAAACAAGAATAAATTTAGGCCTGATACAACCAAGTGTTTCACAGAGATAAGGCTTCCTCGAATTTTATTTTTATCACGACTCATCAATTACGGCATACACCGGAGAGCATATAAGCAATTCGTGCTTGACATTTCAGAAATTACAAGGAGGGAATGAGAAGTCTATTGGTTTTGATAAGATAAGCAGGCAGATGAATTATTTCCTCCTTCGGAATCCTTAATACTTCACTTCCTTTCTTAAGTAAAAACAATTCCAACTCACCGTTATTCCAATTTATAAGTCCCACTTTGTGAGAGCAAACAGCTGTTAACACAAATGCGGTTCGAATGATAACCTGGTTCCGTCGAAATACAGATCACCAGTTTCCCTTCCATTGTAATGGCTTGAATGAGGTTATGGTATTAAAAATTAAGCCTAATGACGGTTTATATCGATATCAATATACTTGAGTATTCATCATTAATCATTGCTCCTCCCCAGGCGCTGGTTAGAGAGACAAGTGCAAAGTTAAATGCTTCTCAAAGTGAAAGTCCCTTCGACTAATTCATTGTCTTTGTTCATTTGCATTCACAATCCACAAGTTCAAGCCCTAAGTTGTCAATTATCCTTAAAATATGTTCTGTGCGTGCATAGCCTCCGTTCCAGGGTCTACTGCCTCTAACAGTTTTTAGGTTTTGAGAAAAAAGAAAATTGGAAACTTATGAGGAACGAGGATAAGTATTTTCGCGTGTTTAAAGTATTACACAATCCTTCTCATGACATTAAGAAAGGATGTTTCGAAGGAGGAGTTCACCGCGTGACGTCATAATAGGTCAATTCGTTAGCTCCTATTGTGTTAGTTTATCAATTAGGACCTTGGCTGTGGGAGGAATTCAATTTTGTGATAAATATTCGTTAAAAAATAATTCATATGTAATCTGAGTATTGCGTTTAAGTTTAGGTATGTACGCGTTTCATGAAGTGTCGTTAGTAAAACCGTTGCCATTTTCAAATTGAGATTGAGGACAGTGCAAGGCCTGGTTAAGGATAATTGTTAATTCTAAAATCTCTAAAATGCTAATTTAGTAATAGTAGTAATAATAATAATAACAACAACAACAACAACAACAATGAGAAAGAAAGTTTACTAATGCGACAGTCTCAATAGCTCAATCGCGCGCCAAAACTAGGTTGCAATCAGTATTCAAACTGTATAGGTAAATCGTGAAATATCAAAGCCATTACTTTACAAATAATTTTTTTTCGAAACTTCAGAATTGTCATTCCATAAATCGTTAAATATTGCAACTTAATATTTAGTTTGCCTTTTAAAACCATCTGTATTTTTATCTCCAAAGTTGAATTAACCGACGGTTTCAGTTTACTATAAACATAAAATAACATTTCTAAAAATAAAGTTTAGAGAAAGGTAGGGAGTCTCATTATAATCTGTTAAAAATATTTTACTAAATTTACCCCAGCCCTAAGTTCGCGAAACTCGTTCCATAAAAATAATTTGGGCCGAATTTAAAAAAAAAAAAATTAAATGGAATTAAAAATACAACTTACTTGTTGTTCGTCATGCACATTCAACTGGGCTGTGGCATCGTAAACGGACCGGCGAACTTTTAAATATCTCCTCTTGAAGAACTTCCACAGAATGAATGCCATAATTTCGCAATTGTTCGACAGCTGCAATTGTTATGGGAGACGACGGCGAATCACGGTTTGTGGTTCATTGCGTTCACAGTCGGAAATAATATTTTGTGAGCAGAAGAAAAAAAAAATCCCACCAACGCTTAAAGAAACCGCACACCGAAAGCGAAGTCGATGTATATACTAATAAATAATCGGAAAGTGAGCCAAATTAGAATTTGCATACGACGTCCTCGTGTCGACGAGTCATTGCCGTCCGTCCATTCATTCGGTTCCGGTCGCTGTGACGTCGACGGGAGAACACGAAAGGAAGAACAAAAAATATTATTTTGACTACAACACACTAGTGCCAATCACCCCCGCGCACACTCGGAATCATCTTACTCGACGCAACTTACTCGTTTTGAAAATGACAATTAGATTAAAGTTCCTGTTCTTCCTTGTCATCTGAAGGTCTGAATTCGCAGAGGACTCTACTCAAAACGACGACCTTCAATTCGCGAATTTGCAATGAATGCACCATTCAAAAACCTCTTTAAGAAAACGCCCTGGGAATTCAGATTTAGACAGAGAGGGCTGATTACCTGATTCACACGATAATCCGATAATGAATTGTACACGCACGTGATATTAACTTCATCTCTGTAATTTTCTTTCTCTTCCTTCCTCTCTTTCATTCACGTAAGAAAAACAGGTTGTTGTTGTTGTTGGTTTGTTGTGTCGAGAGGAGGGTTTTTTTAAAGACGGACTCGTTTTGGAATAAGTTTTCTCTGTTTAAGGCCTACTTTTAATCGAGCCAACCAAGGTGAAAGGCAAAAACCACGTGGGCCCCGGCGAAACACCCCTCGGATTGCCAGACACGGCACGAAGTTCAAGCCCTTCCCTTCTCCCCGGCCCGGCTCACTTCGACAGGTGGAGAGACAGAAAGATACAGGGAGCGGAGTCTCGTGTGATCTCGTGCGTGCGAGAGCGAACAAGAGCCAGCTCCGTGAGCCGATGGATGACGAATGCTATCGCACATGTCAGTTCATTAGCGTCAGGGGCCTTTCGCTTTCTTCGCTCGTTACTTGGCCGCTGAACTGTAACCACCGCGTTTGATGTAACACACGAGTGGGAAGGACGACGGAGATTAGCTCGAATAAGTTCCTCAATAAATTACTCTTATGCAAATTTTAAATGCACAAAGAGCAATTTTCCTGATAAATAAAAAAATAAAATTGAAAAAAAAAATAACAATTAAAAAATTACTTTCCCACACCTTAATTATTTTTAAAAGTAATTAATTTAATTATGTACAATACCATCCTAACGGCTCTTGTGTCGTTATCAAAAAAATATATTTTTTTATAAATCGTTGCTCTAGATATTTTTCTCTGGCGAAGGAATAGATTGTCTTTAATCTGTTTCATATTTAAAATGTATCTCAAAATATAAAACTAATAATAATAAACAACACGACAGTGGGATGCCTTATAACACACTTGTTTTGTTTTGTTTTTTACCCGATCCCTAATTAATCATAATTAAGCTAGGATTGATTATAGATATTCCGAATTAATAAATTGACATTATCTCAATGCGTATTTGAAGATAAAAAATAATTTAAACACTATATTACGAAAATGTATAGCCAAATAATGATTCTTACTGTAAAGATTTGTGCTGATTTCAAATTTTTATTTTGTTTCTATTATTTCATAAGTTTTTGTACTTTTTTTAAGTTTTTACTTTCTACTTTTGTAAGTTTTTGTGTTCGTAACTTGCATTTATTAACTCCGCTTTTGGGTGTTTTTTCTTCTGCCTATTGGGGGGCAGCTTTTGGGTGGTTGGTGTGAATTTATTTAATTCTTATCCTTTCCCGAGCTGTTAAATTAAATCAAATTAAATTTTATTTTTGACATGCGTCACATCGGAACAAATCAACTTAACTTCCGAATCGCCAAATCGGCCTCGGTGGCTCAGTGGTTGCGTGATCGCCTCTGATGCCCGAGGACGCGGGCTCGACCCCGGCCGAGGACGACGAGGATTTTTTCAGGGGGAAAATCCTGAGATCACGCACTTCCTTCGGAAGGGAAGTAAAGCCGTTGGTCCCGTGTAGTCGTTTGCCGGCTGCACGTTAAAGAACCCTTGCGAGACAAAATTTGCAGCCCCTATAACGCCGTCCTGACATGACCATGGCAGTTGAAAAGGATCATGGCAGTTAATAACAAACAAACCGAATCTCCAGGATTGCTTCATTATTATGATAGTCTAATAAAACCTTATTTACATGCCATCAATTTTTTATGTTATTATCTACAGAACAATTTAAACTTATTCCGAAATAAATGGTGTTAATAAGGGAAAAAAGTGGGTTAAGAAAATATAAAACACGGATTGGGAGTTCTATCTAATATTTTCTTAAAATATATATTATCCGACGTTGTAAGCATTTTGTAATAAAATGTGCTGGATGTGGCTGCATAATAATAGTAATAAGTTACGAGAAAAAAATTCAGAGCTGCATGATTTTTACATCATTCTTAAAAACCAGTGCATATTTTATCGCTAGTTTGTGATATACTAATCTCCGGATAGTAATGGAAAGTCTGTAGAAACATTTTGGCCAAAAAGCCGTTTAATAATACTTAAGAAAAGTCCAAACGCGTTATTTTGTCGAAGTAAGGAAGGACAAAAGTTCAGAGCAATTATATTAAAAATGGTAGATAACCATTTGTTATAGGATAGGGGAAGCCCAAACATTTGCCACATGTAAATAAGAACAATTTTGTATATTCGTCGCATAATTATCTGCATTTTCGTTTCTTTTGTCACGATGGGACGTGCTTCGTAATTCTCGAGTGATGAAGTGACTAAAATATGGATGAAAGACGGTCACTGCAACAAATTGTAAACCAGCTTGGAAGAAGGCAGTCTGCAGTTGGAAAGGTACTTCAAAAGGAGTCGAATTACATGCCAAAACACGTTTTGGACGACCCTGAGTAATTACTAAACAGTTTCATTGATGTGTTGCACGACTTGCATCTACTCAAGTTCTGTCATCACAAAAACGACAGTATCCAGACAGATCATCCGAAGAAGAATTAATAATAAATGGGGAAACCACTTGTCCACAAAGAAATTTTATTCAGCGTATACGTATTTCGACCTCCTTAAGATCATTATTCAACGAAGAAGAATTGTCTAAAATCCCCAGCTTCGTTACGTGAAAATGTGCAAGAAACAGCCGCTTTCAGCCACTCAGAGAGCTGCCCAGTTGGAATTTGCATACTCAGTCATGGATTTTGGCCAAAAATGGGAGAATGTTATTTTCACTGATGAGAGAAAGTTCAACCCGATAGCCCTGATGGCTGTGGTATTACTGGCACAATTTAAGAAACTACGTGTATTTTACAGCAGGCAACAAGATGGTGGATCGGTTATGGTGTGATGTGGATTTTCAGCGCTTGTCTCCATGAAAATTACCTTCATGCAGAGTCGTCAGTCGTCAACAAGATTCAATCAGTTTCTAGAGATATGCTTGCTTCCAACAACTAAGCAAATTGCTGGAAATGAGTGACTGCTGCAGCAGGATAATGAATCTACCCATGTGTCCCGGTCAACCAGAGAGTGGTTAGGTTAGGTTAGGTTACGAGCCTAGGATGTCACCTATTTTCGCTGGCATTCTAGGAACCTGAAAACATGTGGAGAATTCTTTCCCGTTCTGTGTATCTTCATGGCAGGCAACATGACAGCGTAGAATATCTCAAACATGCAATTCAAGATTGTTGGAACAATATCCAGCTAGAGATTCATTTGGAGTACTCATCCATACCAAAACGAATTTTCGAAGTGATTAAGAACAAAGGAGGCATATAAATGTTAAATCAATTTTTCCTCGAAATATATGCATAGATTGTTAAATTACTGTCAAAAGAATATTATAACAAAATATAGTGATAGAATAAATACTATTTTTTTTTAAAGAGATTTAAAGTTCATGCGGTTCTTAACTTTTGTCCCGTATCTTAGTTGTAACGTCTGAACTACAGGAAGTAAAGCAGAACTTGGAATTTGTATTGATTTTTCTTTTCATAATTATTTTTCTAATGAATATGTATAAAATTTATTTTATTTTAATTTAGAAGCTGCATAGTAATAGCTTTGTATAAATCTGCAAGTAAAATAACGGAATCAAAACTCAGTAAATCAAACTTGTTACAACACAAACAGAACAAATGCTACCTTTGTTACTTTTTTTAATTTCATGTTTCTAACGGGGGTTTTAAAATAATCGATTTTCTTTTTATAAAAAAATTGCATAATATGCTACAATTAGCATGCACCATGAACATTACTTTTATGTTATATTACTTTTATAATCCAGAAAATATTAAATATTAATTATTAAGTTCCTAATTTATGATGAACCTACATATGTGGAATACTTTTGACCAGTGGGGTTCTTTTGTGGAATACTTTTGACCAGGGCCGGCGGGTGGGCGCTACTCATGGGGTGGGGGCGCAAAATTGTCCTCTTTTCCATTTGTTTGGGGCGCCCATTCGGTTTTACTTTCGGCTTTGCAGGTGGGCGCTGTCCAGCCTAGCGCCGGCTCTGCTTTTGACAAGTCAATACAAAGATAGTTTTATTTATAATCGAAATCAGCACCAAACTAAATAAGATATATAAATTCAGATAATAACTGGAAAATGGGTCTAGAGGAATGTTTCCCAAGTCATGTCACTGGACATTAATAATTAAAGCTGTACAAAAAATCTACACTCTCGATACACGATCCGAAACCATTGAAAGCATGAGAAAACATAATTATGGATAAATTTGAATTTTTTTCCATATATTTTTTCCTAAATACCATGTTTATTTTATTTATAAAGCAAATTCTTTTAAACAATTATACAGCAGTTTCGGCAATAATACTAATAATACAGCTACTGATAACTTCCATAATATTTGTAATTTTTTTTTTGATATTCGAAAAGGAACTACGAAAAATTCTCTATTTTTATATTGATATAAAGTGTTGGAAATTATAACCGTATTGATAGAAATAAATCTTCGTTGTTTTAAATTTTCCTTGGTTTTTTTAATGCAATCCCATATTATTTTAACACTAAGATTTAAAAATTTGTGCGTGGTTATGCGAAAAGGGACCTGAAGGGATTGGAATTTTTTTTTTTTTTTTTGATGATTTACAATCGTTAGACGTTCAACTTTTTTTTTTTAGTTCAAACAGAATTTTATTATAGTGAACAATTTTTTGCATACTATGTTCGTACACTTCTTCAAACTTTAAACGTGTTTTTCTCGGAAGCTATTATTTTCCCCTCAGGTCCCTTTCCGTGTGACCACTCACATTTTTCTTTTTTTCTTTTCTAGATCCACTGGATGGGATTTTCGTCTTTTGGGTTATTCTATTGTTATTCTCTCATGATGAAGCTACCTACGATTGGCAATGCTGATGGGATTTTGAGTATTTAAGTATTTATTATATTAAATTATTCAAATATTCCATTGCTATACTTTACCGCCCGATCAAAGTAATTTAACGAAACAAGCAGTTACACAAAAAAAAAAAACAACAACAAAAAGAAACTGCTATGCTCTTCGTGAAATGGTTCTATGGAGTCTCATTTTCCTGCAACAAATATCTAGGAATTTGAAAGACAATAGACAATGACTAGCATTCTATAGCTTATGACATGCCTATGCGAATAACCTCAGGTATTTCAAGTGAAATCGGAGAATTCATAGGAGGACAGTTCTATTATATTCTAATATATATCAAGTGGAATTTAATATCAATAGAACATTTCATATTAAAAAATGTCCTTGGTTTTAAGTTCTTCGTGTCGGACCGCGTTTAGAAATGAACTTAAAAGGAAATTCATGTAGAAGTTATTTTTTTTAATTTCATCTAAATATGAAAGTGGTGTAAATCCATTTTCCTTTCTTTGAGTGGTGTATAAGGGTTTCGTAACAAATGGTTAGGCAATTTCAAATATCGACGAATTTTCAAATGATCAAATCATCAATTGAAAAGAAATAAAAAGGTCATATCAATTTCATATCTAAATTATTTATTTTCTCAATCCCTCTCCCCCACAAAATAAGATTACACCCATTTGAAATAAACGGTCCATATAGGGTGATTCAAAACTCAACGTACAAACTTTAGGAGAAGTAGTAAGTGTGATTCTAAGCAAAAATAGTTCATTTGAACATGGGTCCGAATTTGAACGATAGATATGAATAGAAATAAAAATGCCGCCACCAAGATCAACAAGTTAATAACTCAGGTTCTAGGATGATGAGGTTTGGGGGAGTAATAGGGTATATAATACTATGTATACATTAAAATTTGATTGTGTTCCAACGAGTAGTTACCGCATTATCATTAATACAGGTATATCAATTGAAAACTTCCGCGTTCATAATATTTTTTTCGACTTATCAGTTCAAAAATAGAATGATTGCTGAACTTTTCAATATTTCATTTATCAATGTTAATGTTCCTCTTATTTATATCACTAAACTTATATAATTTTGATATCGCCTTTCTGATAAGGTATCTTATTTTTTAAATAAAAATTAAATTCTCCCACTCAAAAAAACTCGGCTTCCATATTATTCGTTTTAAATGTCTAAGATTAAAAAAAAGTATTTGATTAGCCTACTCTTTATCAAAAAGAGCTGCAAAATTTATTGTAGATATTTTGTAGTTTTACGAAGAACACGTATCGTTGACAATTTTTATGATTTATTAAGAATTAGATTGTACATTATAGATTAGATAAATAATATTTTATCTATAAGTGAATTTTTTCTTACTAATTGTAATGATGATCCTACTATCTTTCAACTAATATTTTATCCTCACGTCGAGATTACGATAATATCGAGAACAGTTAATTAATAGCTCTTAATGTTTTTTTTATATTAATAAATATATTTTCAAGGTAAACTTTAAGGTAATATTTTGAAATTAAAAAAAATTATTTTGAAATTTTCATTGAACTTCTCCATCAGAGACAAATCAATGGGTAAATGTGTTAAATACATAAATTAGCAATGATTTCAGTTGTATTTTGATTTTCAACCAACCAGCTCTAAATAAAAATAAAATTAATTCATCATTTTCGGTTCTCAATAGATTTTGAATGGCAAATAAATAGAAAATGTTTTTTCTTGTATTATAAAAAATAATAAATTTATTTTGATTCATTAAATGTAGTTTAAAAATAAAAAATCCCTTTAGTTGCATAATTTATCGACTACATTTATTCTTTCATCATAAATTCAGTCATGAATAATTTATAATTTTTAAAATATGCGATACAATTAAAAATGTTTATAACCAGCATAACTATTTACAAACTTTTGGTAAATAGTAATATTTCGAATAATTTTATAATATTAAACAGGAATTGAAATGATCATACAAAATTTCCAAAAATTAAAATCTTAAGCAATTTCTTTGCTCTTGACATTTGTAAAGACCTTTAAAGGTTGTATCATTAAAGGAAATTCCATTGTCTTTTATTATTGTTGCTTAGAGGGCCTCCTCCCTTCACGTCTTATTTAAAATGTTAAGTGTAGTGCGACAAATCCTTTTCAAAATTGCTAACAATTAAAGAGCAATCCTTGAATTGGCTTCCATTTTCCTATGAAAAATTATTGCACAACAACAGGGACTGAGGGTGGTCCTGAAGACCGTGAGATTCAGATAGTTGGAGAAAAATAAGATATGTAAATGCAGTTTTGAAAATTATATAAAGTTAATCTTAATACTAGGTTCAGATTAATGCTTGAGTAATCATTTCTGAATTTGAGCATTATGTGGAACTACTTCATATAGTTCTATCAATCACATAAAATTTAATGGATATAACTTGTCTAGCATCTTTATTTTTTAGGTGTTAGACAAGTTTTTGCCTTCAATACACCTTTTGTCGTTCGTGGAACAGATTCTTGCAATCTTTGAATAGTCTGGTAGAACGTTGCATTAGCATTTTTCAATGACAACATCTACAATTGCTTCAGAGATTCGGGAGGAGGGACTTACAGTTTCTCACTATGCTCTATAAATTGAACTATGCACATTGGTTGTGGTAGCTGTGACATGTCTGTGTTGCTGAAATTCGTCTGATGGTTCTCTGCCTGTATGTCTGAGGTATTATCATTTTTGGGAAGCAAAATTCGAACATATGAATGAACCCGATTGCGTTAAAAATGTTTAACAAGGAGACCCCAAGTTCTCGGATTCACCGATTTTGATGAAAAAAAAAAAAAAAAAAAAAATCTACGTATAGATCTCACCAAATTAAACACCCATGCAAAGCCATTCGACGCACTTCTCAAAATTTTCCGAGAAAAAAATTCATAAAGTTTATTATAATTGCCTTACACTTTATAAATACCCTAATTGTAACAGAGATTTTTATTTTGTCCAGGTGATCTAGTGGTATAACACTAGATTTCTATTTTGCAGGTTCGGGTTCAAACCCGGTCTTCGATAATTTTTTTTTCTTCGTAAATTTTTTTAATATGTACGAAAATGTGTAATTCATTTTCTAATTATAGTTCAGATATTTCAATTTGCTACAATCATTTTTTTTATAAAATGCATATACGAATTATTATAATTAATGATCCACAGTGATAAATGAGCATTTAAAAAAAGTTTATTTATTTATTATTTTTATAAATTTTGTAGCTTTTGGGATGACAATTAACTCACATAAAGATTAAATAATTATTGCACCATGTACATATAATGCAATTATATTGGTATCTATAGTTTATCAATCGCCCTTCATTAACATTTTTAGCTAGAACATTAGCCACCAAATTACAACTTCCTATTTCTAAGAGCAGAAGTTAACTATTACCTGCCTTTACTTTGTGAATTATAACTTCGTTTGTAATTTAAAAAAAAGAAATAAATATAACTTGTAACAACCTTTCAATTTATGTAAAAATAACCTTAGCAAATCGGAAATTTTAGATTATGTTTAATTATAATAATTCTTATATTATGCATATTATAAAAAAATGATGGTAGCAAATTGGAAAACCGGAAATATATTTAGTAAATGAATTTTGCATTCCCATATATGTTAAAAAAGTTTACGAAGAGAAAAAAAAATTATCGAAGACCAGATTGAACCCGTACCTGCAAAAGAGAAATCTAGCGTTTTACCACTAGACCATCTGAACGAGATAAAAACCTATGCTACAATTAGGGCATTTATAAAGTAGAGGCAATTATAATAGATTTTATGAATTTTTTCTCGGTAAATTTTGAGAAGTGCGTCGAATGGCTTTGCTGGGTCTTTAATTTGGTGAAATCTATACGTAGATTTTTTTTAAAATTAAAATCGATGAGTCCGAGTATTTGGAGTCTCCTTGTAAGTAATACGGCTTTTGAATACAATTTGGACATTCCGGTCTGTAGGTTCCCGAGGATTCTTCATCCATCTAGTCTAGATATATAAAGAAGAGTGTTTGTTTGTGTGTTTGTTTGTATGTATCTAATACAAATCTGTAGTATTATTCCGATCTTGTTGAAACTTTGTACACTTGATCTTCAAAGCAACTGTCTACTTTGAGATTTCGAAAAAATTAATAATTATCGATAATAATAGATATTCTTAATGATGGCAAGGCATACTAATAAAATCTCGTGACCAAAAATGCAAGGCAAAGTTTGTGCAATATAAATAACGTTCATTAAGGAATGTAATGAAGATTCCATTCTACTTCTGCGAACTTTTTACCTATGCATAGAATTCCTTTTAAGATTTTCAAACTTAACCTTTTTTTAGAATGGAGAATTCTTAGTACTTAACAATTTCTTGAAAATCTTTAAAAATGAGCAGTAACTGAAGATAATGGAGAGTTAGCAGACTATTGAGAAAGAGTGGAAAGGCGACAGAGGAAGCACTCTCTTCGTTCTGTGCTGTATTGGTTTCATCAGCACACTGCTGCAACTGAGCAAATGGTGAATAAGTTGTGAGCGAGTGATGAGCGTGTCAATCGAAGAAACGAAGACTGTTAGATCACACAAAGTGATGAATGGCCAAGTTTTGCTTCAGATTACCAAATAAAATGAATAATCTCACTGAGATTGTTGGAATTGCAGAGCACACAGACGATGTAAAGAGTTGTTTCGTCGAAGTTATTGTTGCCATATACGAAGGGGTGATCAAAAAAGTACAGTCAACCATTACAACGAGACCCCTGAAGCAGCCAGTCTACTGATGAAAATGGGTGAGCATGCTAAGGAGGGACGTTGGACGTTCTTCGTTTATGTGAAGTGAGGCACTAAGAAATAATTCCTCTCTCTCCCTCTTCCCAGGGGCTCGTTGTCAACGATTTACTGTAATGTCGCTTTTTTTTTCTCTCGAAAATGACTCCAGATAAGAGAAAATTGCGATATATAAAAGTTAGTTTGGTTCATTGTTAAAGTTTCCTGTTAGTGTCGTGTGCATTCGCCAACAAAGGGATATATAATAAGGATATTGTCTCCCATGCAAGTAGGCTTGTAGGAATTTTTGTTTTCTTTACAGAACGCTGCAAGCGCTGATGTTGCCGCTATAGATCGCTGATTGGCTCTTTAATTTCCATGGAAACATGACGCAAGCATTAAATGCACGAAAAACGCTTTTACGTGGGATAAAAGAGTTAAACCAATTAATCCTTTCGTTAGATTTAAAAGGGGCTAGGAACTATAAAAATATTTTTAATTTTAAAAATGTTTTACGTTTTGTTTTATTTTATTAACTTTTTTTTTTATTAAAAGAGTAAATAAAGAATGGTCTGTGACCTTGTCAACATTCCTTTTCTGCTTGCTAGATCAAAAACTTTTCTCTTGGCCCTTTTTGTCAATGTTGGCTTTAGTCCACTCCTTTTGTTTTTCCTATATTGGTCGCCATTTTTGAAGATATTCTGAATGGCACCAACAGATCGTCCCACTTTTGCTGCAATATATCGGTATGATTTCCCTTGTCCTTTCAGAAAGTAAGGTTTTCTCACTTCTGCTGGATTTAAGTGTGTACCAGGTGGCATTGTGGAATTTTCGTTTGCAAACAAAACAAAACTGTGTGGTTTGCCTTTTAGGCGTATCATGAACTGATTTGCATATGTTGTATCCCACTGCAGTTGGCTGTACCACTTCTGGAAGGGTGTATTTATAATTTCTTAACAGCAAAATTCTGCATTATTCCTATTTTTTCCATTTATTCGAAAACTATTTCCTACAAATGTGTGATATTTTGTTTATTTACTGTGGAGACATTCAAAATGTAATTGCTGTTCATAAAACTATTTTGTTCGAAATACCGTGGTCGCCGCTTAATATGGTCGCCTCGGGACCATGTTTAAGCGGACAGCGGACACATTAACCGGTGACTGTTTTAAACGACCTTACCAAAAATACCTGTTTTTTATCCAACAAGTCGAGCATGTGTTTCTACTTGCATATTGACAAGTTTGTTTACTTAAAAAATCATTTATAAACATACAGTACAGTATCTTGTCAAAATAGTTTATTCAAAAGTCCGTGTGGCCTAATGTCTTTGCAATTTCATCAGCCTTTTGACATAAGAGAAGAGCATTCCTTTCTCTCTCAATTCTGCTTCTTTTTGCATATTTCCTAGCAGTGCCCGCGAAATGTGCAAACGTTCAGCAGCTTCACGTTGACAACACGCCATAGAATGAAACCGGTCCAAAAGGTCAACTTTTTCGATTGCTGTTAAAGCACATCTTTATCTCTTCTGACCATTTTAGCTATGTGCCAACCAGTGTTGCCAACTCAAAATTTTAAAAAAAATATTTTTTAAATTTTTGAGTTGGCAACACTGGTTGGGACATAGCTAAAATGGTCAAAAGAGATAAAGATGTGCAAATTTAGTGCAAATTCAAGGAAATTAGCAAAACAATCTATAAAAAAGAGTTTATACACACATTTAGTGGTTGTAGTGTTATCATTGACCAAACAGTTATTTCGGGTAGCAGTGCCCATTGGCTTAGAGGGAAATGAAAAGTGGATATCATAAGCGGAATGTTCATTTATCTGGAATGAAAAAGTAGAATTCGTGAACTACCTCTGAAAAAGGTGGCCATATTAAGCGAATTGTGGCCAGTTAAAGCGAAAATTTGTTACCATATTAAGCGAAAATTTAGGTGGCCTCAAAGGTAAAAAAATCCATGGGAGTGAGATCTGATGACCTGGGATTGATGTGAAGTTTCGCCAGGGTGTCATGGGTTATCTGCGTTCTGTGAATTTCATTGAACGTATGCGCTACATGACGGGTGGTGCCACTCCAAGCCAACATAATGATGTCAATTCTTTCTTACTTCGTTAGTGGCATTCCTTTTGATTGGTTCACCTACTGCAAAAAGAAAAATAGACATTAATCACCGTTATCCCTATTTGTATGGAGAGTTTTGATTCACTATATTTTTCTTCAGTGACAACTTAGCACCAAAAACGTACGCAGGCATCCATTTTAAAGAATAAGTTAATTACTTTTTATTAGGACAAAATCGTCATTGAAGTTTAAAATCGGTTTATACTTGAATTTTAGTAGATTCGCCACTACTGTGATTGTGAACAACAAACTTTTTTTTTTTTTTTTTTTTTTTTTTTTTAGCAAACTATTAGCGCTCCTCATTCACATAACCAAGTATGATGTAGTCAAATTCTATTTTGTTAAGCAGAAGAAGCGTGCTAATTTAGAAGAATCAAATTAAATTTTGTTTTCATTGTTGAGGAATACTTGAGCAATTTGTTCATTACGAATTGCTAAATGGTAAAAGCAGAAGTGGCAGTGGAAGACTCTAGCATAGTCATAGACCCTTCTATGATTATGACTCTAGTGATCATTTCATGAATGAACTACGAGGGGCGTTCAAATTTGACCTGGACTGTACTTTTTGTAAATTATATTCTTGTCAAAATCTAAACTTTCATTGTCGGGATGGCAACTACCGCCTATCATGCAAATGTAGCACCACCTGTCCGGTTGCCATGACAACCGATTGTTTGTTTAAACAAAATGGCGGACAACGATGTGTCGACCAAAGTGGAACAACGAATAATCAAGCATCTGAAAATTTATCAGATATGAAAGCATCTGAATTCATCAGAGACTTCAAAGACAGTTCACCGAGTCATGTTTGTCTCGATCATCCGTCTTTGCTTGGTGCCAAAAATTTGAAGGAGGGCGAGAATCCACCGGCAATGAACCTCATAAGGCAAGGCCAACAACTGCTGTCAATGAAGGCATCATCGCACGAACAAAGGAGCTGATAAGGGACAACAGGCGGATTCATGTCCGAGAATTGGCTTCAATACTGAACATCAGCACTGGCAGTGTGGAGACCATCATCAACGATAAGCTGAAATTCAACAAGATCTGTGCCAGATGGGTCCCTAAGCAACTCTCCGAGGATCACAAAACCACCATCAGCGATATGACAGGGAAGGTGACGGCTTCCTAAGGCGTGTGACCATCGACGAGATATGGATTCATCACCATACTCTGAAAGCAAGCGTGCGAGCATGGAGTGGCGACACTCTCTTTCACCACGGCCCAAGAAATTCAAGATGACACCGTCGGCAACGAAAGTGATGACGACTGTATTCCGGGACATTAAGGGTATCATTCATGTCGATTTTCTATAAGAACTTCGAACCATAAATGCACCCTACTATTGTGACATTTTGAGGACGTCCCTGAAGCCGGCACTAAGGAAGAAGCGACCAGGACTCCTGACCAGTGGTTTTGTTTTCTGCAAGGCAATGCCGGACCACACACAGCCGAACTGATTATGGACACACTGGCGGAACTCAAAAGAGTCATCTTACCACATCCTTCATATAGCCCGGATCTGTCCCCTTGCGACTATCACCTTTTTGGTCCATTTGAAAGAGTTCTTGGGAGGGCAGAGGTTCGGCTCCAATGAGAAAGTGAAAAAGGCTGTCCTGACGTGGTTTCGACATCAGCCTGAAGATTTCTACAGAAGCGGTATCCAGATGCTCCCAGAATGCTGGAAAAATGTGTAGAGAATCAAGGAGAGTTCTTTGAGTTAAACTGGTGTGTGTGCTTGTATGAGTGTATGTGTGTGTGTGTTTTGTATTTTCCTGATTTTAAACTCATATTTGTAAAAATTGCAACACCATGAAGGAATCATCAGAATTAAATGAAATTTGGTACAGAAACGACTTGCATTGGTACAAATAAATGATTAGAATTTCAAAGCAAAAAAACAATATTAAATATCCTATATCAGTATTTGGTGTAGCCACCACGCGCTGCAATAAGTGCTGCTATACGACGTAGCATGAAAAGTCAAACAGATTTTGAATGTCTGCCTGAGAAAGAGCATTCCATATTGTTTATATGCGTGCCCAAAGTTCATCGGTTGAACCTGCAGGAAGAGGATCACGAGCGAGACGCCGACCAACGAAGTCCCACACATGTTCAAGAGGCGACATATCCGGCGAATAAGCAGGCCAAGGAAGAAGCTGTATGTCTTCCGCTGAAAAGAAGTCTTGAACATTCCTTGCAATATGTGGGCGGGCATTATCCTGTTGAAAGCTCGCTCCAGGAATGCCTTGAAGGAAAGAAACGAGTTCGGGCTCCACACTTCACAGATATACCGATTGCTGTTAAGATTACTCACAATTCGTAGCATCTGAGATCGTCCATGATACGCAATCGCACCCCAGACCATAACTCCGGCTGTTCGTCCACTCCGGAAGGGAGCGTTCACTGGCATAGCGTCTAACACGAATGCGACCATCATGGTATCACAGATTAAAGCGGGATTCTTCAGAAAAAAACACTTGTTGCCAATCTGCACGCCAGTTTCTATGTTCATGAGCCCATGCTTATTCATGGCTTTGCGTCAGAGGTATCCTGTATAAAGGAGTTCTTGCACGCAGTCCACGGTGCAGTAGACGTCGATGAATTGACGAAGCAGACAGGGATACACCTGTAGCAGTGGAACAATGTGCTGCCAACTGTCTAGAGGAAGCTGTACGGTCCGTCAGCGCCATGCAGACCAGGTGTCTATCATCGCGCGTTGACGTCACCTTTCGGCGTCCACTCCCGGATTTCCGAGTTGTCCGGTTCTCGTCGGTCAACTGCTTCCAAACTCGCATCACTGTACTGCTGTTACGCTGCACACGAGCTGCTATTGCACGATTGGAAAATCCTCCTTTACAAAGGCCGATGATTCTCCCTCGTTCAAACTGCGTAAGTTGTTGAAATGTCGTCCTCTTTCGTCGAAGAGGCATCGTTACGTCTCACCTAACGTTTACCACTAGCAGATAACCATAGACTATTTTCAACGTCCCGCTACAGGCCTCTATTTATACTGTTTCAGCAGCAGTTCAGAGGGCGCTGCTCAGCCCACGCATGTGTGGTGACTATGAAATTTTAATCGTTTGCATAACACACTACAGGGTGCATTTGAAAAGGATGTTCCATTAATAGGTTTCTGCGAACTACCTGTGCACTAATGTGTTGGCCCTAAACTCAACCACTCTCACAGCCCACTGAATTCGTTATTACTAGACCTCAGAAATGAACTTGTCCACAATTAACGAAAGACGTGCAAGTGGATAAATGATCACAGTTTCCATTAGCCTAATTTGGCTTTCTTGTGAGAATGGTTGAGCTACTATAAATTTAAAATAAATTGCTCATATAAAATCACGAAGATAATTTATGAACGAGTTGCAGCAATTTATTTATTTATTGCAATTAATTGCTCTTTTTATTCACAATATAAAACGAAAACTTCAGATCACGAAAGAAATAGCCGATCATCCTACATCGAAAGCGAGATTGTTTAGGACATGTCGCGGCCTTAGATGATTCATAGGTCTAGCCATCTGATTCTCGTTTGATTATCATAATCGACCCAATTTCAGTCGGAGATGTTCATTTGACGGAAATTGGTCCTATTGGTTCTTATTATCTACAATAAATGATGAAAAACTATCTAATGTCGGCATTCTTAATGCTTTGTCCCTCATTCCAAAAAGCAACCATTCGAGCAAATTTTATCAACGAATGCAAATATTAGGAAACAATTGGCTATAAAACACTTGAATTTTCTGTAAATAATCTCAGAATTATCAGATGCACCACAAATCTAAGTGGCAAAGTTCACTGTGTCACCAGAGTGATATCACAATTAACCAATTTCTTTGCGTAAGATGTTCTTCAGTAAACAAAACACAATTGATGTTTGCATTGTTCCGAATAGCAGTTAACGAAAGTAAAATATAAAAATATTCAAAAAGGTATGTTTAGAGACGATAAAAAAGCGTAAACTGAAGTCGTCAAAATTTGAACTGCATAAAACCGTGGGTAATATCAAGGAATTTATAATTTTAGTTGAGGATGTGGTTTACCAAGAATCCGATTATTTAATAGAGTTTACATGTTTTTAATAAGGCGGAAATTCTGGTTTATAGTTATTGCTCCTTTGGAAAGCATTATTATTATTTTCATTTATTATCAAATTGTATTTGATCTGCTTTTCTATTGTAACCTTGTATTCTTTCAAGTTGAATAAACAGCTAATGTATACCACATATACTTAAATAATATGTATTATATAGTGTGTTTCAAAAATACTTTTCCAAACTTTTAGGGGTGGTAGTATGGGTGATTCTAAGCAAAAAATTTCATATGAACATGGGTCCGAATTTGAACGCTAACTAAGATATTAACAGAAATAAGAATGCCGCCACCAAGATCAACATGTTAATAACTCAGGTTCTATAACATCTAGGATGATGAAATTTAGGGGGATAATAGGGTACATAAAACTGTGTATACCGTTAAAATTTGATCGAATTCCAACGAGTAGTTTCCTAGTTATGCACTCAACATCGTAACATGTGCCAGTTAGCACTCGCATGTGAGCACTGTTACGATGTTGAACTCGGAAACTACTTGTTGAAATACGATCAAATTTTAACGGTGTATACAGCATTATGTATCCTATTATTCCTCCAAAATTCATCAGATTTTATGAAGTGACGAAGCACACTTTCATTTGAACGGCGGTATTAACACACACAACCGCCATATTTGGGCTGCGAATAATCCGCATGCAGGAGCCTCTCCACTCACCAAAAGTCACAGCATTGTTTGGCTTTACAGCATCTTTTATCATCGGTCCTTACAGCATCTTTTATCATCGTGGTTCCACAACTGCAGAAAGAGGATGTCTCGATTCGACCACATTCATGCAGGATGGTGCACCACCCCACATTGGACGTAAGGTACAGCGTGTGTTGTGGCAACATTACTCTGATAGCGGTCATTAGTCGTACATTTCCTATGGTATGGCCACCGAGGTCGCCCGATCTCAATCCTTGTGACTTTTGGTTATGGAGATTTCATATGTCCGTCTATACAGTTTAAGAATTCTATATTTGATATATGCTTCTCTGAAGAAAGGTGGGAATACATTTTCCCCCTTATTATTTAAAAACTTAAAATGGGGAGGGAGAGATAAATAATTTTTATAAAAAAAGATAAACAGAATTAAATCCTTTTTTATTATAACATCACGAAAAATTGGACAAGAAGAAACCTCGCTGATAACAAATCCATGATTGGATTGCAGCAATAATGATCTTTTCTGAACCCAACATTTGATCTAATTTTGAGATCCGTTTTCGCTTATTTTTTTTTCAATAAAAATTGCTCTAAAAATAGAATTTGCGAATCTGTAAAAATGTCGAAAATTTATTTTTGGACAGAGAAAGGATATTTCATCCTCACATTTTTAACAAAACTGGCTATAAATTAGGGTGATCACATCCTCAAAAAAGCAAAATCAGTACAACAGGATACAGGTGAAAATATAACCAAAAATTGGTATTATTTTGTGTTATAATAATTATTCTAATATATAATAGCAAAAATTACAGATATTTTACCTGATATCATAAAGAATATACACTACATGATCAAAGGAGTTGGGACACCTGTTGCTCTACCGTAAAGCCGCAAAAAGCTTCAATCAGTAGTGTGTAGGACCACCCCGAGCTGCTATCACTGTCTCCACCCTACATGGCATACTGTCCACAAGTTTACGGTATGTGTCCACAGGTATTATTCACCTCCATTCCTCGAGGAGTGTCGTGGTCCGTTCCTGGACAGATGTAGGGCGAACCATCCTGGATCTCACACGTCGTTCCAATTCGTCCCAAAGATGTTCGATGGGGTTGAGATCAGGACTCTGGACGGGCCAATCCAGTTCTTCAACCCGCATCTCGTCAAACCAGTCGGATATGGATCTTGCTTTGTGGCAAGGCGCATTGTCGTGCTGGAAGAGGAACGGCCCGTCACCGAAGTGTTCCCATTATCCAGAATGGTCCTGTATTGAGGTTTCCGTTCACCTTGATGAGCAGGCCCAGCATTGAGGTTTCCGTTCACCTTGATGAGCAGGCCCAGTCCAGTCCAGGAGAAACACCCCAAGTGTTCACAGGGGTGTCCCAACTCCTTTGATCATGTAGTGTATTACATTTATTAAATTTACTACGGAAGAGAATTTGTATTAATTTACATTGTAATTATTTATATTAATTGTTTAAAATGAAGAAAAATAATCATAGATAAAACTCTAAATCAAATCTTCTCGTATTATAAATTAATTGATAAATAGATTTAATTCGTATAAGAAAAAAGCAAATCAGCAAGAAATGAATGAAATGAGCATTTTTAAGTATAGCTTTTGGATAAGGATGGCAAATAATAAATAAGTATAATTACCAGCTGTAAATATATGGATAAATAATTTACATCGACATCTATTATAGCAGTTGCCAATGAATCCAAAAAATATCTACGAGGGTCGTTCAAAAAGTAAAGAACGATTGGGTGTATCTCAACAAAAAGCAAAAGATATCAAAACAAAACTAAACTAAACCTAACACTACTTTTCTACATAATCGCCGTTGCTATTGAGGCACTTCTCATAACGAGACACAGCTTTTTCAATGCCCATGTTATATGTACGATATCTGCCACCAATGAGTGAAGCCATGAAGTTACTGCTTCTTTAAGCACTTCATCTCGTTGGAAGTGTGTTCCCTCGAGAAACCCCTTCATTTTTTGGAAAAAAGTGAAATCACTAGGCGCCAAGTCGGGACTGTAAGGGTGATGCCAAAAACGTCCCACGTCTTGCTGTGTTGCTGCAGTTGCATGAGGCCAAGCGTTATCATGAATCAACAAAATCCCTGCAAACAATATTCCACGTCTCTTATTTTGGAGAGCGCTTTTTGAAGTTGTTTTTCTGTTTTTGGAAGGAGAATGCGTGTGATACCACTTCATGGACTGGCGCTTGGATTCATTCATTGGCGGCAGCTGAGTACTGAAAAACTTGTGTCTCATTATGAGAAGTGTCTCGATAACAATGACGATTTTGTAGAAAAGTAGTGTTAGGTTTAGTATTTGTTGCAAATAAAATTGTGTTTTGATATTTTCAAAAGGCATTGCTGAATAGTTAAGTAATTTTTCACATTGTATTTTGATATCTTTACTTTCTGGACGACCCTCGTATTTAAGAATTGGCCAAAAAGAGTTTTCATTAAAGGTTCTCTCAAACAAGTTTCTCTTTTATCGCGAATCCTTTTCCATTTTTTTCTTTCTTGAAAAATTAATTGTTAGACTGAGAGATAACAACAAAAACTCTAAAAAAATGGGAGCTTTAATGGAAAAATCGTAAAGAAAATCACGATTGAAAACCATATACTGTAATTCGAGCAGAACTTTTACGATTCTATCCATATTCAAAAATTAGGATTGATGATTATTATCTGTTTAAGGATCAGAGCATGCTCAAATGTACATTTTATTTAAACACAAATAATATACTAGAGTAGCGCAAACTACCAAGAACAAGGGCTACTGTTTTACTACAAGCGCATACGTTTGTGATACGTGATAAAATGAATGTGACTTGACGAACTGTATGCCATTCTATATAAATCCAGATTCTGTTTTATTATTTTCTGGCTATTTATTGCAGGAGAATATTTAGATGAAAACTGTTAAGTAATTTTTAGTATCCCTTAATTCTTCTCATTTGTCAATAAATATAATAAAATTCAAAGCCCAGATACCTTGTAAGAAGAGCTAAAATTTTAATATTTAAAAACAGTTTTCACCCTAACGATTCACAATAATAACATTCATTAATTTTATTTATTCCCAGAAAAAACAATAAAAATACGTACACAGGTAATACTGATGATGAATACTGATGCGTTCGAAAACAATGTTATTATTTCATTTTATTTCAATATTATTTTAATAATTTATTATTAAACATTAAATCAATTAACATCCTATAAGAAGAAAATAATGGCAACGATACAATTCTTTGAGAGAAGATGTCCAGCAACTTAAATACTGTACACCAAGGATACTAACTGACAATATAAACAAATAAAAATGAATCTAAATAGATGGGCCTTTATACTTAATAAATATCTTTACAACACTGGGTCAAACCATAGCCTTCGTCAGGACATCTCATATAATTTATTTACGAAAAATTTCAACATGGGATTAAATGACTCTGTAATTAATCCAACAAACAAGAATTATTGAATGACCATCAACTTGAGTCAGTGCACTGTGGATTATGTGAATATGGAATCGACTACAAACTTTAAAATATGAAAGTCATGTTTATGATAAGTAACAATATTTTCTATTTTTTTTTTAATTATAATTTTATTTAGTTTATTAGGACATTATGAAGATGCTAAAAATAATTTAATAGATATTTTTTGACTACTTTAAGTCTATGTTTAAATTGAATTATAAAATCTTAAATATTCAATAACTGTTGATTAAGCAGTTTCAATGGGCCATGACAGGGTTGAGGAGGAGGATTGCGTGCCAATCGGCAGTGTGTTATCGGAGAAGTAGATGTGATGGGGGTCCTATATTTATGGGTTGTTGAACCCTAGTTAACATTTCCAGCAGCTTTTTTCATTGCATTTCTCACCCCTTTCCCTTCTTCGCCTCATCTGCTCCTCCCGAAACCTTTTCTCGGTATTTTCGAATTGGATGGGACCACAGAGAGGCCACCTGGAAAATGAGGTCTGCTTGCTTTCCCTTTTTACTATACGTGACATGAATACAGGTCATCTCATTAAGTGAAAGAAAATAAAAAAATTACTGTTTCTAAAAGAGATCCGACTGTAACAATGTAATGGGATTAGAAAACTGGGAAATCATATTTATTTTCTACATCTAATGGCCTGTAACGAACGAGAAGAAAAATTCCGTTACGAGATGCAATTATCGAAATTGTTCGAGTGGAGTTGGCAACACGGAAAGCATCTCGTGCACGGAATGAAATTATTATTGAAAAAAGAAAAAATGCAAAACAAAAACGCTTTCTTGTGGAAAATGCTCGAAAAAACAAGTTTCAGGCCTTAATAGGTTCGATGGGAAGGGGAACGTCTCATCATCATCACCATCATCGGTTCCGCCTCATTTTAAGATTTCTCCTTTATTCAAAATGGGTTGATGACTACTTTTTGTCTACATCAGCTGGCGATAATTTGATGCTGTTGTCTGAGCAAACGTTCAATCACGTGACTCGTGCTTCAGAATTACGATGTCGAGTCTCCTGCAAACCCGTATGAGGAAGATCCTATGTATACATCCTTCTTCTTTTTTTAACTCTATAAATAGAAGTAGTGGATAAATAGAGAACAATAAAGCGTGAAACAGCGTGACTAATAAAGTTTCACCGTCGGCTGAATAGAACGAGCAATAAATCTTGAACCACCGACGTGTCGAACGTTATTTCTCTCTCTAATCGGGGGTCCTGTCTTTATCGTCCCTCGTCACTTGTCGCCAGTAGGCTTATTACGACAGGTGACCTTTCACCCTGCCTCGGGGAAATGGCCTTGGCTGTTGGACAAACATTTCGTTCACCCGCCAATCAGACTCTAGCGATGTTGATTTAGCTAAAAGTTCCATTGTTTTCCGAGGCAATGGGTGGAAAGACAAACACCCTCCCTGGTCCAGTGACTCTAATTTAGAAGGAAAGATATATTAAAGAAAACAGTTATTTATTAATTAGTTAAATTACATAGTAGTAATAGTAATGAGAATAATATTCTTATCAAAGAGGCTGAGCTTTATTATGATACTTAACGGTTGTGGGTGGTGTTATTGTTTTGCAAAGAATCTTATGACGTGATCGAATAAAATATTTTATGTATGATCCTTTAGTCTTAGGAATTCTTCTCATACTTAAGGAATACACTTTTATTTGTTTTCTTCTTATATTTGTTGAACTAGTATATTTCGAAACTTTTTAAAAAATTAGTAACACAACACGTCAAAGAATGCTATGAAAACGTAATGCCTTGTTTCAATTTTTTTTCTAACTTTTTTTTTTTCAAACTTTGGAACAAAAATTATCGGATATAGGAGTATCAGAATGTAATTAGAGCGTTTTCTTGTAAAATGGAAAAAGTAAATTTTTTGAAATCTTGTTAAGTTATTTTCCTATAAATTTTTATACGAATTCCCTTGTAAGTTGTGATTTGAGAGAATTTTCTCAATCACGGTCAAAGACTTCGATGCCCCGGTAAATTTCCAATAAAATGATGGCTTTTTTAATCATCTACAACGAATCTTTATATTCAGTGAAATTTAAATGTACTTTAAATCCCATATTAGAAATTCGAAGCTGAGATTTCCATCGTCGTTTCTAGTAGTTACGCCATTGCTACAACAATACGGCAGGTGTGGAAATGCTATTTATCTCCAGATGTTCATTGGCTTTTATTAACTTCTATCGTCTTCTTCAGATAGAAAAAAGGTTTAAATTTTTAAAAAAATAGTTTACTAGCTGTAACAGTTTTGAAGTGATTCGTGTTTGAATTTAACGCTAATTTCCATGGAGCGGACGCATCTGTCCAGTCCCGTCACGAAACAGTTAATTACTCTCTCATTCCTCCGAAGACGACTTTGGTTGGATAACTTTTCGAATAATATTTAAAGGAAGGGTTTTAAAAAAAACTTCTGTAAAAAATGTTTTAAAGTCGGAGAAAGAAACATTTTCAAAGTTCAAGGTGAGCTGGCTTGTTCGAGTGACTTCTGAGCAGCCCTCAAGTTGACGATTTGCTTGCGAAGTCCAACCTCGCGTAATTCTCTGTTATTTCCCAGAATTGACGTAAAACAGTTTGTGAAATATGCTAAATGCATTCCCCTGATTTTACGCCGTCCCCCCACCCCCTCATATTACAACGTTTTTAGTCGTTTAAGCATCTGAAATTGGAGATAAGCTTCGCAAGGAGCTCTTCCGGTGAAGGAATAAATAACTTAAAGGAAACTTTGGAAATGATCCCCTTTTACATTTTTAAATACTTTTTGATAAGTATTAGATGTATGATTTATTTTATGAACGAGTAAAACTATGCCGTGTAAAGGAGGGGATAGGAAAGAGAAGGGAAAAGCTGCTCTGAATATTAAACAGCTTTTTTCTGAGAGAGCATATTAAACGCACCAGTTTCACGAAATCAAGTTTTTATTTTGAATACGTGAGACTAGGTTTGAAAACTTTAAAACAATCGTTTGCGGAGAGTTTTTTTCCCTTTTTTTTTCTTTCCTAAAGCTGATTATAGAAAGAAATTTTTCATGAACCCATTCCTCTTTGGACGGGAAAAAGTCCAAAAATCTATAGAATTACTGGAGAGATTTTTCTTACGATATCAACCTCGAGGTCGAAAAAGCTTATATCAAAAACTGATTCCAAACAATGATATACATAAGTATTCCGCTCCATTTAGTTCAAGGAAGTGTACGTACAACATTTCAATTGTTTCCCTTTTCATATCTATCGAAGGCGCTCACCCTGTGAATAGCAAAAATCGACACAGGGGTTAGAACGTTTGCCTCATTACTTATTATTACTTTAAAAACTATTATAAAGTTATACTTGTTTTTTTGAGAAAGGGAGGGAAAAATTGTCTGTCCTACATCGTCTAATTAACATAAGAGACTATTCTTCAATGACATCATTAAGAACAGGTTACTAACGGGTTATATATTCTATGAATTTTCGAATTCTCTAGAAAGATTTTACAAACTTGTTTCTAAGCATACTATATGCGTGTTTATAGTCACGTATTTAAAAGCAAAAATTTTGTTAATAAACATTTATAAGAAGTATTTAGTTCAATCTTAACTTCATGGAATGTGCTAATGTATTGAGTTAATGAACGCAATTATTTTCAATCACGAGACCTCATCAATTCATGACCGTTCCACTCGAAGCTTTAAGATGGAAAGAGCGATTGAAATAATAACTATAGTTTCGATTTCTATACAAATCTACTTAAATCTGAGGCGATCTACTTAAATACACCAATCCTTTTCAGACTTCGGAGGTAATTTTGGATTTCATAAACACAAGCATCGACCAATTCCACGCGACGAAGAAGTCATTCCTAACAAGTATACATCGGTTGTTTTATATCTCCTTTAAAATAATTAGCTGTGTGAATTGCTTTATTATTAATTATCTTATTTATTTATCTATTTATCCTTGAGATTTTTTTCCGGCCGTACAAGGTAGATTTACCTTGGAATAACGTATAGAATTATTTAGGAGCAATGCTAATTAAAAAGAAATTAGTTTTAAATATCTCAAGTTTCTAGTTGGAGATAAATATCCTCATTAATAAGTTAACGAATTTCGATTTATACATTATACAGTGGACGATGAAAAGGAACAAATCAAATGCAACATTAAAACAACAACAGTACTGCAAAAGTATTCAGATATCTTGTGAATTTGTTTTTTAAAATTAAAGACATTGATATAAGACTCACTTACAAAGAAATGAATACCTAGAAGCATTTACAATCACAAATTTAAAGAATAAGGATGAAATCAATATCCCAGATTTAACAAATTATTATAAGAAACGAATCAGATGTTCAATGTTTATGTCAAACATTAGATGAAAAAAATTTTGTAGAGAGCTAATACGAGTACAATGCAGAGAAATCAATATCCCAGATTTAACAAATTATTATAAGAAACGAATCAGATGTTCAATGTTTATGTCAAACATTAGATGAAAAAAATTTTGTAGAGAGCTAATACGAGTACAATGCAGACGAGGGTAAATTTAATAAAAGAAATTTATATCTTAAGTGACTTCAGAATTTTTTTATTTAAAAGGAAAGAAAACAAAGCATACAAAAGCCGTGCAGAAACGGCATCCGAACAGGAGAAATTGATAATCGCTGGAAGCCATTCTTCTTGCGCAAATCGTTAACTAGAGACTTCAGAACTAGAGACTGCCGAGATTTATTTCTAAATCTTCAGAATTCGATTTAGCATTCTCGAAGCGACGATGAGGTCTCGAAGGGTTCATAGACGCATGATGAGGTCTCGAATTTAGATGCTGCAATCGCGTCCATGATGAACGAGAGCGCATAATAACTACAAATTTTCGAAACCCATTGAGATATCTAACTATAGCCTCTCTATGTATTTATGTTCACAACAATTAATAAAAAATATAAAATAAAATTTTTTAAAGCACGCACAATAAATTAATTTTATTATGTAATATTTTCTTTTTAAAATTTAATATTAAACGCGCCACCACACATTCACTTTTTTTTTAATTATACACGTATTTCTTTTTACTGCATTTTTAAAGGTGAAAGTGTTTGCTTTAAAAGTTTTATTTTATATTTTTTATTTTATTCTTTTCACTTTTTTTTAAATCAAAAAATCCTTGGAAGTCTGCCTAGTCGGCTATGTCTGTATGTCGGGAAAGCGTTTACAATACATTACCATGCATTACCATAGCCTACAAATAAAGGAAAGCCTGCCTAATAGCTCACTCCTCTATTGTTACAATGATGCGAAATTTTGAACTTCTCGCTTTGCCACCTGGTAGCGCTGATAGTGATCTCTCAACTTTGCTGTGGATAGTTGTTTACTATCATATGCGGATTCCAAAACGATATTTTGCCACATTTTCATATTGTATTGGAGCGTTTATTGACCGCCGGTCCAAAGAAAAAAATTTCCGACCCACGACAAATAACCTTAAGTTGATACAGTCGAACTTCCTTATAACGAAATCATTGGCCACTCCCCAAAAACATTTATTATACGGAAAATTTGTTATACAGAAATATGGTTAGTACTCAAGATTTACATATTTATCTAGGCTGGGACCAAATAAAAATTCGTTATAGGGGAAAAAGTCGTTCTATGATTTTCATTACAGAGAGGTTCGACTGTATTATAAAATAAACTTCAAAACTAATTTTCAAGAAAGTAAATCTACCTAGCCCAGCTCTGATCTCATTTAATTTACTTTAACATAATTATGTTACCGGCCCAAATCTTAATAATGCTATAAATCATTTTTCTGATTTCAAGGAAGCAACTCGGTCGTTCTTTTTTAACTAGAGGCGGAGCTGCAAGTTAACTCTGCACATTGTTGCATTTTGGATCACTATTTGTAGCACCATTGGACAGAGTTTCCTTTACTGTTGTAGGCTATGACATTACGCTGGCTTATCATAAACAATCCTCTCCACAAAGATGTCACAATCAACAACTTTGCTAGCATTGATGATCAAATTAACAACAATTACATACTAAAATTAACAACGATACCAATAAACAACAATACAGGCAGTCTTTACGTCATGATTGCACTGTATATATATTATACTTATATATTAAATTAATTAAATATTAAATTACGAATAAATGAAAGACTAGTGAAACTAACGGTTGAAACATACATTGTCATCGATAAGACGCAACACCACCTAGACAGAAGGCCTGCGCACAGAAACGTCATACATTGTTGCATCACACAAAGCGGCTATTGTTAATCGTATTTCTACCAATAATAAGCCCTAAATTTGGCTGTTTGATGATGATGTAACAATGTATGATATTTTTGTGCGCAGGCCTTCTGTCTAGGTGGTGTTGTAAGATGCCGTTGGGAAAAGAAGAGCTGTAGAGCTGTAAGTAGTTAGGAAGTGGGCAAAATATTGATTCCAAAATTTGCGCACAAACACACAAACAAGTGAAGTTAAATAAAAGTGTGTAACAAGATAAGAGGGGGGAAAAAGGGTTTTTCAAACTCCGCTGTTATAATGTTTTATTTAGTGAGCTAAATAAAGCTTAATTTTGCAACAATAAACAACAGATACATTTAATCCTCGTCATAACGAATTGTTCGTTGTGGCAATTGTACAATTTGTAGTAATGAATTAGTACCATTAGAACACGAACCAGTGAACCGATTTGAAAAATATTTTCTTTAACATGCATTGTCGTCGGTCCTGTGTATGTGTGCCAAGTTTCAGCTCCCTAGCTTGTCGGGAAATTGGTTTATTATTGATTAAAAGATTTGAGTCGGACACACAGAAAAGTAAGCTAAATATCAGCGTGTAAAGAAGACGAACCAGTAAACCGGTTTGAAAATTTTTTTTCTTTAACATGCACTGTCATCGGTCCTGTGTATGTGTGATAAGTTTCAGCTCCCTAGCTTGTGGGGAAGGTGGTTTAATATTGATTACAAGATTTGACCCGAACAAACCTACAGAAAAGCAAGCTTAACAAGATAAGAGGGGGAACAGAGAGTTTTTTTAAACACAGATATGAAAAAATTTTTTTTAACAAGTATTGTCATCTGTCCTGCTTATGTGTATCAAATTTCAGCTCTCTACCTTATCGGGAAGTTGGTTCAATATTGGTTACAAGATTTGGCCCGGACACACAGAAAAGCAAGTTAAATAAAAGCGTATAATAAAACGTTTAATAAATGATTTCAGGCAACGATTGACAAGTAAACCCTACTAAGTGGAAATAGAAAATATTACAGCCTAGAGCAATGCTTGTGCGTTCACCAAACTTATGGTCAGCTTCCAAGGACTCATGATTAAAGCTTGCATATTATTAACGTTGAGATAGAATTAATTCTAAGTAAATAGAAAATTAATCCATTAAAAATATTTTATTTCAGCATTGAACTAGTCGTTTATCCACTTATTTCCAATTTTTAAATTCCAAGAATATAGGCATAATTTCAATGGATGGAGAATATACCGCAACGATATAACTAAATAGGATTGTTGAAAAATTCTAACATTGATATTTTTGGCCAAATTCTTGCCATCCCTTGATAACGATTCCAGGTTAGTTAAAGAATTCATACTCGGGGTTTCGCTGATTTAGTGAGTTAATAAATTGAAGGGCTCGGGGCAATAATGCCTTAACTATTTAACCCACAAGAAGTCTTACTCAATGTAATAATTACTGCTTGTAAAATCCATTTACAGTATGTTTCAGTAACAACTGCACAAATAAACTGTAATCACAGTAAAGCAAGACATATACCTTATAGGTTTACAGATCTTTAAAAATATCACATCAACTTCTCAAAAACTTCTTCCTGTGGGTTAGGTCCTTTTTGCCCGAGCTCTTCAATTGAATTTTAACTTAATTCTTGTGACTTTAATTTTTAATTGATCAAATTATTTTAGTGCATGAGGTTTAAGTACAGCAAACGCAGAAATTTGGAAAAATGTCTTCGCGATTGCCGAGGTGACTCTCTCATTCTTTAACATGGAGGACATTTTAAACGTTCTCCAGTATTTTTAGATGGTTTCTGAGTATTTTCGTATATTGTTGGTCACGATATGTGGATGGTATATAGATGGCCACGATCTGTTGTCGCTATAATCTGATCTCTAGAATACTTATATTTGATAATTACAAGTTTTCATAAACTTACGAAGTGCAACCCAAAATATCCGAGAATTTGACTGATCCGCCCAAACCAAAAACAGTACGAGGTTCTGCCACTTGGTGCACCTTTCAGCTAAAGCTCTATATATACTGTATGTATAAAGCCGTATATATAGAGCATTACTTTCAGCTGCTGTTCTGCCAAGTTTCGTAATTGTAGGCGCATTTTTTTGTGAGGTGCAACGTGTTCTTTTGCTTCTGCCGTTTGTGTTGCAACGTGTTCTTGTACTTCTGCGAATTTCCAAATTGTTCGACCTGGTTACACTGTCAACAGGAAATTTTACTGCGAAGTTTTGAAGAGACTAAGGGAAAATTTAGCGCAAACGGCCCGAGTTGTGGAAGAACAAAGACTGGTTGCTCCACCTGACAACACCTCGCTCGTTGTGAATGAATTCTGACAAAAATCAACAGGCAACGGTCCCCCACTCTCCATACTCTCCTAACTCCTGTGATTTCTACCTTTTCCCTAAAATAAATGGGCGACGTTTTGACTCCTTTGAAGATATCCAAATGGAATCGCAACTGGTCTTGAACCAATACCTCCTAGAAAGAAAGCCTGTGCACTGAAAACTTATGATCATAAGAAGTCATAATTTAGGGCTTATTATTGGTAGAAATACGATCAACAATGCCTTTTTTGATGATGTAACAATGTATAAATTGAAGGGGTCGGGGCAATAAGGACGTAAATTCACAGGAGGAATTTTTGAGAAAAGTGATGTTATATTTTTAAAAAAATCTGTAAATCTGTATGGTTGATGTTTTGCTTCAATGTGATTGCAGTTTACTTGTGCAATTGTTACTGAAAGATACTGTAAATGAATTTCATAAGCAGTAATTATTACGTTTAGTAAGAACTTCCTGTGGGTTACGTCCTTATTGCCCCGAGCCCTTCAATTTTATGTGCACAGGCTTTCTTTTTAGGAGGTGTTCCTTAAACACCCTACAGCCTTTGGACTTCCAGGAGCGCTTCCAAAAATGGGAAATCACTGGGATCGTTGCAAGAAGATAACTATCTTTAAGATGACAGCAAAAGTTAGGGTGTAAGGTATGTATTCTGCTTTTTAAAAGAAAATTCATGTAGCTGGACATTGTCGCATGCACGCTGATACATTTTCGATAATCTCTTTGAACTCATTAACAATTACAATACGAAGGCGGTCACTACTCTGAATTTTGTAGTGATACAATTTTCCTTTAGGCATCCCAAAACAAAAAAAAAAAATACGTGACAGAATACATTCCAGATATTCTACCTTCTGTTTTAACGCTAATTTTAACTACCGGTAACGTTAATCGCTGGGTCACCATTTCGACAGTGTTACCCAGTGTTATTTTACGCAAGAGCATTATCACCTGTTGCCAGTTTAATGTAGATTAGTTTCATTAAATATGAGGGTTGATGAATAGAAACACGTTTGGACTGCGCAGCCGCGAAGGTATCGCCTAGACAACGAAAACACGGCTTTCTAGAACTACTAGGCCTGAACCAACACCACCTAAAAAACAAGGCCTGCTCACTATCTGCTGATTGCGTCATCAAACGAGGGCTGACAGTCCAATCTTCATTGTTACAACAAACGAAAACGCACTGATTTTTCGTTTATTGTAAACAATGAAGATTGGATTGTCAACCCTCGTTTGATGACGCAGTAAGCAGGCTATGGTTTTTAGATGGCGTTGCCTGAACAAACACCTCCTAGACATAAGGCCTGATAACGGAAACTTCATACATTGTTACATCTTCATTAGTTGACCAAATTTAGGGTTTATTATTGGCAGAAATAGGATTAACAATGGTCGACTAATGATGATGTAACAATGTATGGCTTTTCCGTTATCAGGCCTTATGTCTAGATAGTGTTGCCTGGACCAACACCAACTCTACCAACACCTCCTAGAAAGAAAGCCAAACAACTGAAATTGTTACATCATTATAAGTCGACCAAATTTAGGGCTTATTATTGGTAGAAATACGATTAACAATGGTCGAAATTTGATGATGTAACAATGCATGACGTTTCAGTTGTTTGGCTTCTTTCTAGGAGGTGTTGACTCTACTCAAAGCCTGAGCGCGAAAATTTCATACATTGTTACATCATCATACCTAGTCATAATTTAGGGCTTATTATTGGTAGAAATGTGATTAAAGATGACTACTTATGACGTTTTAACAATGTATGACGTTTCCGCGCTCAGGCTTTCTCTTTAGGTGGTGTTGCCTGAACCATAGCCATCATGATAACATAGCCTGCCCAATCGGCCTTTCTCCATTGTTTAAACTGTCTCCAAAAATGTAGACGAAAAAGGATAAAAACTAGCACTACTTAGCGACAAAATTTAACAGTTTCAATCGGTTCATAGCCTAAGATTACTTCATAGCCAATTTTAGTCATAACCATTCACACTTTGACTAAAAAATAATAAAATGAAAAATGAAGTAATCTTTATTTAGTTTTAACATTTCATAAATAAACAGCATAAGCGATTGAAACAATGTTAAATTTTATCGCTAGGCGGTGCTAGGTTTTATCCTTTTTCGTCTACATTTTTGGGGACAACCGTTTGAAGGCAAATGGGCAGGCTATGTTATCATGATGGCTGTGGCCTCGAACAATACATTATTGACGTCATGTTCAGGCTGGTAGTTTCTAGAATGCCGTGACGAAAAGTAGTTGTTTATATGCACTGTTTAAGTACTAGTGAGGCGTCTGTCACACGTATTAGCTGTTTGCTTCTTTCTAAGAATTGTGATTAAGTTGGAAGATGGTGTTTATGGTAGACAATCCGTCCAAAGATAATCTGCTTGCTGTTATTTAATTTTTGGCCGCTGAAGGGCATCAACTAATGGAAATTTTACAAGAATGAAAGCTATATATGGCGATCATAGTTATTCTCATAGGTCTGTGGTTAAATGGTACAAGAAATTTTGACAAAAAAAGGGAATCTACGAAAGATCTGGCCCGTCCAGGACTTGCCCGTGTTGCACCATTAGATGAAATGTGAGACTATTGGAAATTGCTTTACGGGCCAATAGGCGCATTAACGTTAGGGAACTCTCCGAAATGTTGAGCATCAATGTGAGACTGTTCATTCCATTATTCACAGTCTTGGGTATCATTTAAAGGATGGCGGTTCAATTCTGACGCTGACGTAAACCTTGCTGTTATGCAATGGTTCTGCCAACTACCGCAGAAATTTTACCAGATGAGAATCTATAGATTAGTGCACGAATGCCTTAATGTACTTGGAGATTTCTTTTAAATTCTTTGAATGCAAGTTGCTTCTCAGCCTCTAAACGTGTTTTATTGAACAATCCACGTCTATTCACTGGTTACGGTGAACCAGCTTCTCAGACAAATCATATACATTTTCAGGCACCTCAAATTGGTTCAAATATTAATAAATATTTCTCTTTTGAGCTGACTTTTCTATTTTCTTATGATTAAAGAAATTTCACTTCATTCGGAAACGTCGCACAAATGACCAAGATTAGCTAAGTGTTGGGATTACCTTTAATACGAATTTACTCTTACACTCTTGATGGCAGTAGACCAAAAGTCTTGAGGGATTCCTCTGTTTTCATGTTGTGGCAACTCTTCGGGATTTATAGGGATTTCTCTCTTACTCAGGATTCCTATATCCCGCAAGGCTGAACTGATATCATTTACAATGTTATGCAGGGAAATAAGATTTAATGTCAGTTTATCCACCTACTAACAGCCAGTCATTGTACTTTGGACAATAGCCACATAGGTCATGTGTCTTTTGTCATATGCAATAAATTTTCAATTTCGCGGGTTAGGGAAATATGAGACCGGCGATGGATATGTTGGATCCATCAGAACTGCCCCAAACAGAAACAGGACTCGTCTGAAAATCACAGAAAGAAAGCTTTTGGGCTCTGTAGCTAGGAAATCTGTCAGTCATGCTCGCAGTCATGTTTAAAGCTACTCCTTCCGGTGGACAATGACGATATTCTGCCTCTAACTGCTTCCCAGACTTCAATTGTGTCATTCGTCTATTCGCTATAGCCATCTTTTCTTGCTTAATCCCTCTAGAAGGACCTTTGCTTGGTCTTTTTACAGCATTATTCCATCTCTTCATTGCTCTTTTTACAGTTATTGCGCTGCACTGTCTCTCTCATGTACGGTCTCAATTACCATAGATAGGTAGGTAGTGACGTAAATAGCTATACGATTCGCATTATTTGCAACATTAAAGTAACGATTGGCATCATAAATTAAGCTTATTCCTGTAAGCAATAATGTATATTTGAAAATACGTCTGTTTAACAATTAAATTTCAGACCAACTTGTCTAATCAACATAAAAACAAGAATATTACTCTAGGCCTAACATAAATTAGCCATTTTTTACAATAGGCCTAACTTTAATTAGCCATTTTTAACTATAAGCCTAACATTAATCAGCCATTTTTAACAATAGGCCTAACATTATTTAGTCATTTTAACTATAGGCCTAACATTAATTAGTCATTTTAACTGTAGGCCTAACATAAATTAGCCATTTTTAACTATAAGCATAACATAAATTAGCCATTTTTCACAATAGGCCTAACAATATTTAGTCATTTTAACTGTAGGCCTAACATAAATTAGCCATTTTTAACA